>JBCIKM010497520.1:0-10096 GCA_039654465.1 Melibe viridis | reverse complement strand
ACACACACACACACACACACACACACACACACACACACACACACACACACACACACACACACACACACACACAAGTTGCTGTGAGCGAGAAGAAGGTGCTAATAGTTTGTAACAGCATTATTGATATTGGAAAGTGAGAAAGTTTGGAATGATCAAACTAAAAAACCTCTTGGACTTGTAGTTTCTGTCATTTTATTTGTGAAGAAATTTATTAACGTGTTGGAATAACAACAAAATTTTCATTTTGAACTTCCAATGTACCTGTAGAACGACAAGATGTAGTATCAAAAATGGAATTTGTTACACTAAGATGAAAGCTTGATACTTCAATCTATAAAATATCTCTGACTGCTTAACTACAGGTGTTTTGTTTTTATTTTGTTTTCAGAGTGGAATTGGGGGTTGGGAATCATAAATTTGGATTATTTTGTGTCTACAAAAATAAATCCCTCTAAAAATACTACATGTTAATCTAAAATTCCATAGTAAAAAAATTGATGAGTGTTGTCAAAAAAAAACCCCCAAAAAAAACCCAAAATTTTTTTTTTAAGGATACATGGTATATAGGAAAAAAGTGAAAAATACAAAATTGATTTATTTTTTTTTATCACAAGAATGAATAATGAGACAAGACAGAACGAGTTTCAGGTGTGTATGTAAAACGTAACGTCTGGACAGACAGGTCACTGGTGATCACAACCTATGCATGAATTGTCTTTCTTGTTGTACAGATTGCACAGAAAATTGGTGGCAATGCATTCATTTAGATCCAATCTCTACTCCTCCCGCTCATTTTGCAAAGGGCCTGACAAAAACTTTGGTGAATTTTACAGGGGGAGAGGAGACAAAAAACAAGTTTACAACTCGCGAAAATCTGATCTACGTTAAGCATATCCAACACTAGAGGTCAATTAAACATAGTGAATCTGACAACAGAATTGGAGTGCGGTAGGAATGGCCTTATATCCCAGTTGAAAAATTGTTTTACTTGAGCCATTGTTGAGCTCGCCACAGTTTTGGTACAAGCCAAAAAGGTATTTCCCAAAGCGGTGTACCCCAGATTAAAGGAATTTTACACAAAAAAGGAACTCAGATAGGAGGGTGGGAGGGGGGGGGGGGGGGCAGGGTCGGCACCACAAGGGGCATAATCCTTGAGAAGGGAGGCCATTTGCATTTGAGCGTGACAAGCTAAAATCATGAAGTTTGGATACAATTTCTGTCCAAGTGTTACAGTTACAATCCTTGCTGTGTGATGTCTCGAAAGAACAGAAACGAAAACACAAAACAAAGACTCGAAACACACACCTTAAATCTCTAGATAGTTGGAGATCTTGCAGCAGTCAGCAATGTAGAAATATTGTCCTAAGTCGATACCAGAAATATGAAGAGGATGTAATTGTATGATAATAAACCTAACAAACGTGTGCATTGATTGTTCTGAAAAATCATTGTCTTGAAAAACTGTCCGTGATTGAAAGGTTGAATGCATTGACAAATTCAATGCGATTCATGATTAACAATTTTGGTTAAGTCCAAAAAAAAAAAAGAAAAGAAAAAAAGTTGGATAAAACTAACAAAATATAACAACCAAAATGAGGTTATGAGACGATATTGGTGGTGGGTAGAAGTGGACTGAAAAAATTGTTCATAGAAAATTGATAAACAACTATAAACAAAACTATGTCAGTACTGAAAGAAAACAAAACAAAAAGAAAGGAACCGAGACGGGACAAGAGCCAACCACACCAGAACCCACGGGGAAAGAGGAAGGAGAGAAGAGCATTTCATTGTTCAAACATAGAAATTGAAAAAAAAAAAAAATCATTATTATATGAAAGTTACAGCAGATGACACAATTTCCATTAAAAGCTTACCTAGATTTGTAACTTATAGACAGCTAAAGCTTATGAAAGAATTTCCTTTTTTTATATATGTCAGTGGGCAAAAAAAAAAGTGTCATTGTCACAGGAATAAAAATATTTAAAAAAAAAAAAAAAAATTGACAAAATGAACATAGCAGTTAATCTGTTGAGCTATATATAAAACATTGCTAAAAATTCTTGTCATCACCGCTCTGTCAGTCAAATTCTCAATTTGTCTTTAAAAAGTTAGCAAACGGAGCATAAAAGCATTAAAAGAAAAAAAAAAAGAATTAAAGAACCGTATATATGGTTGCTATTATTTTCACATATCAGCATAATTTTCAACAACATCACTTGTGAAATGAAAAAAAAAAAAAAACAGAAAAAAAAAGATTCGTGATGTTGCTGTATTAGAGAATATGCGAGAAGCTGGGTTAAAAAACAAAACAAGTCACAATCATTTGTAGGGAGGGAGAAAGTAAAAAAAAAAAAAAAAAAAAAAAAAAAAAAAAAGTTCTGTTATACACACTGTATGTAGCCATTGTAAAAGAACCTAAGTAGACTATGGGGAAAGCTTTGATAATGCATCCTTTGTTCAAACCTAACGGATGTCCATACTAACTGGATTGATCCTTCAGTGCTGCTTCCAATGCGTTTTGAACGTTTCCTTTCGTCTGTACACCCAGAGCGTCTTCCACCACAGATCTCAGGCCAACTCTGTTGTTTCCATCGCAAGGCGAGTGAGGAAATGAGAAAAATGGCATTGGTAATGATTCCACATTTAATAATTAACAGGAAATTAAAAGAAGAAAAAACAAAACAAAACAAGGACAACACCAAAATACAAAAAAAACAAAAAAACAAAAAAAACAAACCCCAAAACAAAAATCTATCTGATATAAATAAAAAGATTGATGGTAAAGAGGCTTAACAAAACAATCAAAATCTATGAGATGAAAAACTGTTTTCTTTTCCCTCAAAAGACAAACAAAATATTAAAGTCTGAACGTCTCACAAGAGTTTGATTACATATAATAGCAGCTTCCTATTTTGGTTTTCTTTGAGAAAGCTATGGCGCTACTAAATATTTGTGTTTGAATCATACTACATGAGTATGTACTTCCTACAGATGCGGTTTCTTCGTTAGAAATAGAAGTTGCAGGTTTGAATGGAAAATGGAAGAAGAAGATACAGCTAAACCTCATTTGATTTTTTTTATTTATTTATGTATTTATTTATTTATTTATTTTTTTTTGGGGGGGGGGGGGTTTGCATTGCTATCATACACTTAAAATATCCCAGACTAACAAACAAGAATAAAAATGTGCCTCAAAAGATCATGCACGTCCATCATTACATCACTGACACTGACACAAAAATCAAATGACTGCTCTGAAATAAAAAGCTTGAGATTTGCAAGGCGGATGGTGGATAAGAAAGTTCTCTGAATTGTGAATGGGTTTCTATCTTTTTTTAAAATTTTTATTGGTTCAAAAATTAATCAACTGCCGCTAAAGACGAGCCGGATGAAATTAGCAGGAAAAAAAATTAAACCAAACAAGACTGAAGCAGTTTGTGTAAATGAAACATAAGTTCGCAAAATCATGAACAACGCGGTGAGTTTTACCCGTTTTTCCTCCTTCCGTCAGATTAAGCTCAAACCAAAAGCAAAAATCCTTGGCATAACTTGCACCACCTTGGAAAAACTGTACTGCTATCTCTTTTTTTTTTTTATTTTCTCCTTAAATATTTTCTATCACCAAAGAAATCCAATCTTGACCCCCCCAAAAAAACAAAACAAAACAAAAACAAAACAAGCAAACAAATATAAAAGAAGACTGAACCAAAAAAAAGGAAAAGGGGAAAAGAGGGTGTAAAATAGAAATAGATATTGGGCGCGTGATTGTTTCCTCAAGGACTCTCTCACACAAGGGTGCCAGTAGATGAAGCGGAAAAAACTGAAACCCAGCCCTGACTGCTCACCAAATACCAATTTCCCCTGCACCCATTATGAAACTGCCTTTTAATGTTGATTATCAACACACAAAAAAGTGTTTTGCTGAAAAGAATACGACCTGCGATTGAATAAATCTAATGGTAGCTTTGGTGGTTTTGATGACAGAAGAGCTACCAGAATGTTCATTTCGTTGGCATACCGGTAATTTGCAGCAATGTGGCACCCATGCTAATAAAAATTTTGAAAATAGAGCCAGCGATTGCATTTGCAAGGGCAAAAAGCAAAACTTTTGGATAAAAGTAAGTGTTTTACAATAGAAACAGTATACCTCACAACAGATTATGAAGTTAGAGGTTGAGAAGAAGAAGAAGAGGACAGAGAGTCATAGATCCATGTGTAACTGAAAAACAAAAACAACTTGCATTGGAGACCAAAGATCGAAAGACATATGTAATAGGAATGTTTATGGTGAAGACAAAGTAAGAACAAACTTTGAAGGACCTGCAGGGGATTAAAGTAGGTATTGAAAAAGAAAAATGTTCATATAATTCGAATCCATATGAATATTTAAGAACTCTTTCATAGCTAAACTTACAAATCCACACTATGATATTACGACCACAGTTAGAAACTGGGTTTGAAGATTAGTAAATAGTTAAGCTTAACTTTTTACATTCCATTACTTTAGTTAAAAACAGAAAATCCAAACTCTAATTCATTACGGTGATCTCTCGATCACGTATTAATGGTTGTTGTCCCTGGTTTTCATCATATTGAACCCCAGCATCCTGCATTGTATGATCAGTTTTTAAAAAATCCCTAAATCAAGTTCATTCAATTTATTCTAAATAGAAAATTGAACATCTTTCACACATTTTGGACATTAGCATAAAAATAATGTGGACAAAATGAAACAGTTCAATGATGACGAATAAATGAATGCTTTAAAAATTATGGACAAGGATTTAGTCTCAATAGCCATCATTTGTCTCATTAATGAAATTAAGGCTGGCATCCACGATTTGGTTTTATGTTTTGTTCTTTATTTTCTTATGCCCTAATGACATCACTCGGCAACAGCTGATTGGTGGGATAGTATATACACAGTAATTTTGTTTGTTTATTTGTGGGAAAAGTTATAACCACAACAACAGAGAGATGATTTACACTAAAATATAAATGTCTCTCAGTATTAGCAGGAGGGTAAAAAGTGAAAAAAAAGAGGGGTGGGCGGGGAACCGGGCATGCGTTAAAGGGAGACTAAGAAACTAAACAAAATAAAATTCATAGTAAAACCAAATCCCTACCTGCTCTCCTCTCCCTCCAGGAGTTTCTTGTAACAGGCGATCTCAAGTTCAAGAGACATCTTGGCGTCCATGAGAACCTTCAGCTGCTCCATGACGGCATCCAACTCATCGCGGAGGGCGTTGACATCTCTATCGTACCTGACATTGAGACCGTCAATCTCTCTCTCCAGCTCATCCACTCTGCGGCTCAGCTCATCTCTTTCAGCTCTCATGGCAGACAGCTGGAAAGATCAAAAAGTATAAAGTACAAAATACATGAGGAAATTAATAATATAATTTTCATTCTTTTTTTTTTTTTTTGAGACAGACAATTGTAAAAGCTGTTCAGCATTTTGACAATAAAAGTCCATAAAGACAACTAAAAGTTAATTTTTTTTTTTTTCCTTTTTTATTTCAATAGTAAAGATTAAAAATATTTAAAAATCAATTACACTGGAAATAAAATTACTGAAATCTTTCTCATGTCACCTAAGATGGGGTTCCCACTCAAAAGCTATATAAAAATTCAAGCCTGCAGACTTTTTCCTTACATAAATTAGACTCAATGAATGCTTTCTGTGCTCTTCAAAAAGCCCTGACATAAGTCCTTGGTTCAAAATTCTAGAAATAAGCACTTTTTTTCTTTATAGTCAGTTGTAGGGTGGGAAAAAAAACACACACACACAGCCACACACACACACACACACACACACACACACACACAAACATGCACGCACACACAAACACACGCACACATGCACACATACACACACACACACAAACCCAGCACCGTTGCATTGCTGGGCCATTCTGATAGAGAAAACATGCACTGATTGAGTTACTACTAAGCCTTTCATTGAGGATTCTGTGTGTTACGATTTGATGTGTCAATCATTGTAATAAATTTAAGAATAGGAAAAATAAAAGAAATAGAAATATAACATCTACATAGAATTTTTATGATGCACTCTAAGTAACTAACATAGTCGAGCTTGACGAATCTGTCTTACAGCAAATAGATCTACTGTTGCTTCCAGTGTCAAAACTAAAGAAGCTGTGGATGGATTCTCCCGGCCCCGATTCCCAAATTCAAGACCATTTTCATTTTCAAGATCTTTTTTTTTTCCCAAATTGGGAGTACATTCTGGAAATTCCTGACTTTCCGACCTAGTGGGAATCAAAATGATTGAGTATTGTACATATGAACCCTTAGCATCCTGTACTAATAACCGCAAACTTTAAAAATCTTGTATAACATTTAATTGTGCTTGAAGGGCAAACCAAGGAGTGCTGAGAAATTGGGCGTCAGTGGATAGCGGCGTTATAAGAGGCTTATGGCTACAGCACAATGAGGGGGCAACAAATCCTGAATAAAGCTAACCTGGGAACTGAGCTCAGCATTGGCGGCGTTCTTGTCAGCCAGTTGTCCCTTCAGCCTGCTGATTTCATCTTTAGACCTCTGCATTGACATGTTGTCTTTGACGTTGCCGTTCTTGAGGGCGTTGATCTGTGGAAACGTAACGACCACACAAGGATTGCTTTACGTAAAAGTCAGACTTTTATCAACTCATGAATACTACAAAAGGATCACTTTAAAATAAAACACATCAATTATTATCAACTCTTGACTTAACTGATTTTTCCTATACATCTTTCAACCATCTTACTGATGAATGCCTGAAAATTAACCTTTTAAAAATTAACCTTTTAACACAAGTGAACAATTCAGAAATTTTGCAAAGGTAGGTATTGAACAAAACTGAAAAAGAGATGAAAAATGTGTACAATTGGAAAAGATAAAGATTTAATTCATTAACACTTAGGCAAAAGATTACGTTGAAAGTATGAAATAATATTGTGGATAACAAATTAAGAAAATTAATAAAATTCTATTTCCAATACAGAGAGGATAAACTATAACACGAGAATCATGTAATGTAATTCTCATAAAAATAAGAATCACTGGTCAATTTCCACATTTCTGGTGTCCACTACATACTACATTCACTCTAAGGACAGTGAGAGAGGGGAACATGAAATGCAATGAACCGCTCACCTGAGTGGCGTATTTGTTGTCCATTTCAATCTGCATGGCATCCAGTTTGTCATCGTAGGCAGCGTTAATTTCCCGAATGCTCTTCTGCATCTCGGATTTCCAGAATTCGTTGTAGTCCATGCCCTTGATCTGAACGGGCTCGGGTTGGGCCTTCTCCAACTACAAAATTAAAGAAAAAAAATAAAATAAAAATAATGTAAAATGATAAACCTATGAAAGCTTTTCAATAATAAGCAGAGTAGAAGATAATTAATTCAGAAATCTGATGCAAAATGTTGTCAAGGTACAACGTGTAGTCATTACAATCATTTAGCTAAATTTTGTTGTACTTCTTGTATCTTTGACATTTGCACCGCCTCATGTTTAAAAAGCAATGGCTTGAAAAAAAAGCCCCTCTGCTGACTATATGTCACAAGTTTTCACTGAAAAGCTCATGGTAACCATAGAACAGTTCCTTGTCCATGCTCTTCTTAAGGAAAAGAATAAACCATTGAAAATAACTCACTACAAGTGAACACAGGAGTTCAAGGTTTTGAGTGTCCTGCAGTAAAATGTGAAAATGATAATGCTTCTTTTTTTTGTCTTATTGATTATATTTTGAGGGTTGAAAGCAACAAGTGGATCTCTCAAGATATCCAAACAAAGAGATATATCCAATCTACTTGTCAGTTGCTTTCATACCTTGTGATTGTTACTTGTATTTTTCTCTTCGTCACTCTGCTCTAGACCAATATGAAAAGTAGCTTTTATAAATCTGCCTGTAGATTAGATGTGAATGCTTTCACTTTGCTCCTCACCTCATCGAGAATGTCCTTGTAGAATTGAGCCTCCTCTCCCTTGGTCTGGGCCAGGCAGTCGGCCTCGATGTGGGCAGCAGTCTCAATGTCAAGGTCCTGCACGGAAAAAAAATGTGTGTTTATAAGACAGTCAAAATCTAGGCTACAAGTTTTCACAAAGTATGTGTACTTTTATGATAAATAAAAATTCAGAGCAAGTCATCAGATTCATCTATCATAAAACAAAAACCAAACACCCCCCCCCTCCCCTTTCCAAAGAAACCCCACCAAAACAAGCAAAAAAACAAAAAAAACAAAAAAAACAAATAAAAACAATTATTTTGTTATATTTCTGTTAGCATAATGAGTTTATTATTGACCACCTGGGACCTTCCAGACTTTTTAAAAAAAGGAGCGGTCTAAATATACCTGATAGTGTCAAGATAGTTCAATAATTGGTACGATGTTTGACTCTTATGGAAGGGTTAAAACTCCTCCGGGAGCTCTCATGATTTGTCATGGACAACATGGGTGATTAATTAATGTTGAATACCTAAACAATAACATTCACAGCCGCCTGTTCACAGCCGCCTGTTCCCAGAGGAACAGGCCAATATCATAGAGACTTAAAAATTCCCTCATACACTCTCTTTAAGATCTTGATACACTCTCTTTAAGGTCTTGATAAACACTCACAGCTCTGAGTCTCTTGTTCTGGTCTTGCACCTTGGCGAGAAGTTCTCTCAGCTTGGCGTTCTCATCTTCCAAGGATTGGACGCGCAGGCGGAGAGTCTGCAGTTCACCTTCGTACTCGCCGATCTGGTTGCCCTGGGCGTCAAACTTTTTCCTCAGATCCTTTAGCTGACTCTCAAGGGTGGAGTTTCTGGAGGTGACGAATGAAAAAGGAAAACGTCAAGTAAAGCGCAATGAATTAACTCCGCTATATATAATTAACACGGCTTACTGAATGCTTATCACCTCATATGAAGCAGACATTTTATTCACAAAGCAGAAGAAACGGATATTTATATAATGCAAGGGACATAACTCAGAAATATCTTGCAGAGAAAGACAAGCTAGTAAGAGTGTTTGTTCCTGAATCCGGTCTGTTTGGAATCCAGAGAGTGTTCAACAAATTCTTGTTATAATATTCTCTGAACAGATCAATGCAAACCAAAGTAAACAGTGATCACACACGGGTCATTTCAATTGTTGCTTTTGGAGTTAAGTTCAGTTTTACAGAGGCGCATTCAGTCTGGTTTCTTCTAGTTACACGCAGTGCTTTAGGAACAAGTATCGTTTTCTGTTGTCTCAGAGTCAATGATTTCAGTATCAAATTCAAATTTCTGTGACGTTCAATTTTGTACAACATCAGAAAGTCCTAGAATCAAGGTATGTATTGAAATTTGTTGATAAATAGCCACTTGAAGTGTCTATCTATGATTTAAACCATTCATTGCTGTCTCTATTTTAAAAAAACGAGATACTTTACCCTCCAAACGATCCACACAATAATACTTATTAATCTAAAGCCATTGGACTGCTACAAAAACTCAACTTGGAAATACTTTCTTTCTAGACGGTGTGGTTTTAAAACTTACTTTTAATTAATTAATTAATTAATTAATTTTCATTTTGTTTATTTTCTGCTGCCGATTAGTGTACATCATAAAAAGGCGATTGTCTCCCTTCGTTGTACCATGCCCAGGCAGCTGATGAGGGCACTTGTCAATTCACACATGACAATGTAGGGATGGGAGTCTTGAAATTATTGAGTTAAAGCTGAGGTTTTTTTCATAAATGCTAGTTGCAACCAAAATACATGTAAAAAAAAAAAAATTAAAATTGCCGCAGAGGATGTTGATCAATAAAACTGATTGGTTGATCAATAAGATCGATCGTCGCCACACTATAGCCAATCCCCCTTTCATAAACGTTCCCTTCATCCATTGCCTGATTATGCCTAGACATGGGTGCATGTTATGTCATACCCACAACCACGACTCAACGAAAAACAAAACAAAACAATCCCATAATAAATCCAGCTAAGGGAGTATATACGAATTCCACAAAGTCCCCCCATCTCTCTCTCTCTCTCTCTCTCTCTCTCTCTCTGTCTCTCTCTCTCTCTCTCTCTCTCTCTCTCTCTCTCTGTCTCT
>JBCIKM010497409.1:0-10096 GCA_039654465.1 Melibe viridis | reverse complement strand
CCAGAGGGTAATCCATTTAGCTAACTTGTTGATAAACTCCATGACCCATCTACGTGGAGAAATCTGGAATAGCAGCGGGCTGGGCTGCTTCAGATTCATTTCGATTTCAAACTGTTCACCAACTCCGTAAACTGAAACTCAGAATCTTTTTGCAGTTCATCAACAGAAATAGACATAAGCAACAGACATGGACTTACTTGCCGTCCGGTGAGTAAAGGAGCAATGGACATGTCCAATGGAGGTTTCTAGTTTGTAAAATCATCGAGCCAAATATGCTGGATTTTTCCACACCACATTTGAGCAGAGGGTAAAAAATAAAAGTGGGGAATAAACACCATTTGATACTAATATTCAATTATTCCCCACTTAGACTAAGGAAATGTATGGGGAAATATCTGAAACATGGGGAATATTCTTTCAAGTATGCTGGATTTTCCACACCATTTGAATACTATGATTCTACCTGAAACCATGCATAGACAGCTGAGACATCAGGGGACATCCGATTCCCACCGATTCCCACCTTGGCCAGTTGCAAAGGCATGATCCTTAAGGGCAAGGTACCTGGTATCAGCTGGCAGCTTCCAAACAATCCACTTTTTCTTGCCAAAAAAGAAATCAAGAAAAAAGAAAAAGAGAAAGGGAACCCCCCCCCCCCCCCAAAAAAAAAAAAAAAAAAAAACCAGCATAAGAAGAGTCCCCTCTTTTTCAATGTGTTTAAAAAGTTTTAGATCATAGGGTGTATTTTCTAGGAAAATAGAAAAAACAAACTATGATCTTTAATTAGAAGAACACATTGCTCTACAAGTCTGCGTATTGAAAATTCCTGTGAAACGCAATGAGATAAAACAAGAAAAATGCAAACCATACATTGACCACACGGCATGTAGTAGTTTTCAATGGCGTGATATATGTTTGAAAATTTACAACATAATTGAACCAAGTAAAAAGCATGCAGGAAGAGAAAAGTTATCATGCTTATTTGATTTCCATGCAAAATTTGTATACATACAAGAAAGAAGGAATGAAGAAATAATACTCCTAAAGTTGAAGTCATCTTGCGTATTTCATAAAATATGAAGTTGAAAAAAATTCAACATTATAAAAGGTAAAAAGAATTGGCATGTACTTTTAGCACACTTTTCAGGAATAACAAAATTTCAACAAGGTAAAAAAAAAAAGAAAAAAGAAAAAAGGAATTTATCCACCATTGAAACAAATACAAAGAATCAACAAATAGCATCTCCTTTATCAAAGGGTACAAAATCAAAGAGGCTGGAAAGATTCTATTATTTGTGCAAAGATAGTTCACAAAAATAACAATAATGCAGATGCATCAAATATCTGTTACTGATTGTTCCAGTGCAGAAATGGCCAATTAGAATGTGACTTTTAAGTAAGAGAAAGGTCCATCTAAAAGCAGCCTTATAAGCTCCTCCTGAACACTCATAGACTAGCAGTTCACAAAACCACCAGTTTTGATAACAGAGTTGACTGCTCTAAGCAAAGCTCCCAGATGTTTTCTCTCATACCAATATTCATGGCTAAGATAAAGGAATTTCAAATACACATTAACAGCACTCACATCACGGACCCAAACCTCAAAAGTTCTATTATGTGTTATTGTAAAGAAGGTGTAGCACATTAAGTACAGTTTATGTAAAATTATACACATTGCCACAATGTAGCAAAATCATATGCATTTTCTGATTTAGTCTCCCCACTACAAGCTTCAAGAATGTGTCAATATTTCTTAACAACATCTACAAACACCTCACACGGACTGTCAACATTTGTAATTCTGGGAGTCTGAAAAGATAAACAACATTTAGTATCCAGGTCTAAAGGTCAAACCCCTTCTTATTTAAAAAAAAAATAGCTGTTGCAATGAAATTTGTGCTATCAAAGTTACCAAAAAGGATATTCCAATTTAGTGCAATGTGTCTCTTTATCTATTGACGCAGTTTTGAGTGATGACAGACTCAGTCAGCATTCATGACATGTGAACAAGGGAAGCTTTTTTTTTTTTTTAATCCAGAACTCAAATACCTGATGAGATTAATGTCTCCTGCATGCTGGAGAGACAATATGATAGAGGCGGGCAAGCCTTGTATGATATGATAGGCCCATGGTTATTTTAAGTCAAGACAACCAGAGATGCATTTGCATAACCAGTGAGAAAATATTAAGAAGTTAAATCTTTTTTAGCTCACAATAAGATAAAATGGTATCGAGAATGTGGAGATGTGTCAAATCCATAGAAGAAAGAAAGGAAAGAAAAACCCCAGGAGCCTTTGTAGGAGGCAATCAAAACTGGGGCCTACCAGGACAGCAGGCCTACCAACTGAGCCATCTGCCTACTCTATTCTTTTTCAGCTATACAATCTATTCAGGGATGCCAGTCACATTTCAACTAAAAACCCCAAAAAACAAATAACGCAACTATACTAATTAACTTGAAAATAATATACAGAGGAATATAAAGGAAACGCAAAAACAATAGAAAAGAAAAAAAGAAAGAAAAAAAAAGAAAAAAAGAAAAAGAACAGAGTTCCTAAGACAAATAAGCCCACATCTTGTTGCTGTAGTATGTCAAAAACACAACTTTTCAGGAGCAAAAAAGAAAGATTTTTTTAAAACTAATACAATAACATACTACATATTTTAAATGTTAAAATAGATGGACAATTAGAACAGATATTCCAACTGTACCAAGCTAGTTGGATCTGCAAAGGGAAATAATTGCGGTATAGCGAATAATTCAAACAAACAAAAAAATTGACTAACTACTACAGTTTTCCTGGAAAGCGAAGATTTTATTTTCATTGGCAATGATGACTAATACCAGCAATCTTTTAGTTTCTATTCAGCAAAACAAAGTGCAATTTTCGGGGACAACCTGAATACTATGAGATTTCTTAACATTCAAATACAGTGTATACTCAAAACTGTCACAGAATATGAATAGTATAATAGTGTGTGATAATGTTACAGAAATGCCTCTACAGGTCAGTAAAACACAGGGATCAGTTACATTCTATTTGTAAATTTATGATCAACAATCACAATCACTTTTATCTAACTTATTCTCGGTTTTGGTTTTGGTGGAGGCTTTGGTTTGATAGGTTCCCTTACTCTGACAACACTTCCTTCACTCTTAGCTTTTTTTTCTAATTCACCATTTTGTGCTCCAGGCAGGGCACAAGGATCATTTTTCTCACATGACAGCCCATTTTCAGCTATTCTATCAAATTCATTCTTAATTTTCCCCATCTCAAAGGTGTCCTGGGATCCACAAGAATTTGTTCTTGATGGGGCCTCTGGATTTCTCTTCTTCAAACCTCGGGGTTTTGGAATTGGTGCTTTTGGTGGATTTAATTTCTTTTCACTGGATTCATTATCCTGACAAGATACCTTGTTTTCAATTTCTTTGTTTTGAAGATTTGACAGATTTGATTTGGCTTCATTTACATCAGTTTTATCAGACTTTTCCTCTCCGGTTTGACCAGGAGTTTTTGAATTAGTGGCTGTGACTGTTGAGGAATTGCCTGGTCCAATTGACTCTGAGCCAGGATCACTCATCAATGACCGTATCCTTTTCTTTCGCTGAGGAGGAACAGGAGGAGTCAGTGGATTTTTCTCCAGAACAGCAATGTCAGATTTTGTATCTCCTTCAGTGGATTGGCTCTGCTGGATAACAAGATTATCAAGACTTTTATGTCTGGAAACAACAGTCATGGTTTTCTGTTCCAAAGAGGAAGAAGACCTCCGCGGTGGAAGTGGTGGAAGCGTTAAAACAGGTTGAGGAACCACAAAATCACTTTTTACTGCACTGGTCTCCAGAGTAGTATTCCCCATCTTTTCGCAATCAAGTTCATCGTTACTCAATGCATCATCAATCGTATCACCAGTGGAAGGTTCAAGAAAAGCATACAATGGTTCTTCATCGTTGTCAGGAGATTTTTCTTTAATGTCACTGGAGCTAGAAGTAGTTGATTTTTCATGGATTGGGGATGAAAGGGATTGCTTCATTATGGTTTTAGCTCTCTTGTTGGCTCTGTTTCTATTGTAAGTTCTGGCCACAATCTGCTTAATGGGCATGGATTTGTGTAAAGGGCCAGCAAATCGCTTTTTGGATTCCTTCCTCTCGGGCGGAGGACTGCCAGAGACTTTGCTCACAGGTCCGATTTGCACATCTTCGTAGACATTCATCTCTGCAAGATAAAGAAGGCAGGAATGAGATGCAGAGGAATACATTCAATATCCACAATAGTTTAAGGTTAACACAGATACTTAAGATTATAGTCTGATATTACAAAAGAAAAGCTGTTGGTTTGTATTCTTGAAATCAAAAAGTGCTGTTTTGAGATTGAAAAAAAGTGTATGTCATAAAAAAAGGAACTTGAAATTTAATGGCAATGCAAAACAGACAAGGCGGCTGATGGCTGACACACAACTGACACCTAGTTACCTATAGAAAATGAACGACAGGTGAGCCACACAGGTATGCATCTTCCTTTGTAAAAGGGTTACATCACCCTTTTTTACTTTTGCATGATTCCAGGTTTGACTCACATTTGAGAAATAATTTAACAGGAGGAGTTTTAAAGAATATTTTTTCTAACTAAACATATTTGAGACCCAAAGATGCACTTAAAAGATATTATAAATAATTTGATAATACATTAAATATAAACATTTTTGTGACCGAAAAAAAAACAAAGCTGTGCACAAAGATACCAAGCTAAAACAAAAAATGTTTCTCTTCATTCAAATGCTTTTTGTTTGGTTTTTTTTTGTTCTTTTTGTATTTAATTATTTGTGTGTGCATATGTTTTATCTTTAAAAGTGTAATTTTCGATGAATAACGTGAAATTCGGGTAAAAGTGCATTTCTTTTTTGGGGGAAGTGGGGGTTTGTTTTGTTTGGTTTTTTCTTTTTGAAAAAAAATTGTATGTCGTAAAAAAAGATACTTGAAATTTAATGGCAATGCAAAACAGGCAACACAAGAAAGAGAATGCTATGGCTAAACCAGCAGCACAGGTATGTGAATTGTCTCACTATGCTAATACTAAAACTACTGGAGAGCGTGTGAGCGATGTGTGTTGTAGTAACCTACTTTATACAGCTAATTTTAGGCTAATATTATAGGGTACATGTGTGATAACGAGATAGTCAAGGTTGATGGGTCAGGAGGCAATATCAGGCGGCCGGTGAAACAAAAGAAACGTGTCAAAATGGTCATAGGCATTGTGTTGTTAATGGAGAGGTGGAACATGCTTGCTTCATGTACCTCTGTTCGACTGCTTTCACACCCCTCCCTCTCACCTATCTGGCTTAGTCGCATCATTGTGACACATCAAGTGATCAAGTGGTGTTTGAATAGCTGTGCCTTCTTTGTGTGTTACAATACATGGTTGAAAATGAAGAGACAAGCGAAGCATTCTATTACTTTAAATTTTATTACTCTGTCCAATGGTGTTGACTTAAAGCAAGTTTCACACCCAGGTCATAGACTTCATCAGAAACTAAAATACTAAGATAATTAAAAAATAATCCGGACTACTGACATGCGTTGACTTCAAGCAAAAGTTGACTTGAAGCGAGGTGACTTTATCCAGATTCCATTGTACATAAATAAAATCATTTCAAATAAAAATTTGTTAAAATTCACAAATAAAAGTGAATACAATCTTTCTTTTGCAAAAAATGAAAAAAAAAACCAGAAGAGAGTGAAAACTCATTATACCAATTCTGTCACGGGGGAAGCCATATTCACAAACCAGTGTATACAACTTTACTTTCACAAAAAAACCAAAAGTCAGTGAAACCTCATTTTACCAACCCTGTCATGGGGGAAGCCATTAGTCCTGAATAACCATCAACTTTTTACAGGGGGCAGATTAGATTCTTCAAAATAAGACTATTAGGGTTATATCCTTTTTTCTACAATAGCTATTTTATTTCACAATTGTTGGGATAAAGAGGTTTGCCTCTAGGATTCATCAACTCTGAGAGAGCATATTTACCATCATCACTGGAAACGGACACAGTAGACTGAGATGTCTTTTCCTCTTGTCCTTTGGTCTCGTAGTCGTTATTTTGCTCTGAATGTGGTCGCATTGATAAGGCCATGAGCCCCATAGCTGAGGGATGTGGCAAGGGTTCCGGAGCCGCCTTGGATGGCCGCCAGTGTTTTGGGTTTAGCACCTGACTAAGACGACGTATCTTATCCATCTTTTTATGTTTCTGAGGCTTCTCAGATTTTCTGAAAATATTTAAAACAGAAATAAAAAAGAAACTTAATTTCATCCCGGATAAATTCTGAATGAAAATCTACAAAAATAACTCCTAAACTAAAAAGATTTCTCTCCTATTTCTGTAAAAAAATGAAGAAATTCACTTAGTGAATGTAGGGCATGAGAAAAAATATAAAGATCTCCTCAGGGTTCAGAAAATCTGTTAAAGGCTGTCTGTCAGCAACTGGCCATAAAATTTGCAGAATTAAAGTGAAGCTGGAAAAGATGACCAGTCCATAGTTTTGGGGCTTAATTTTACAATTTATTGTTTTTGAGTTGCTTTTTTATTTCTTTAGAAAATTATGGGAATTAGCATGTCTAGGCACAAAACTTTTTGGAATTGACACTATAAATAGATTCTGGACTATGTTGAACTGATGCAATATTCATTTGAAAAGGCTTCTTCTAATATTCAAAACATGTTGAAAAAGTCTATCTCAATGAATTCATTATTTCTCTATCAGTGAAAAGACACAAAATTATTTAAGTCCTGAAATTTTCAAACAAATTATAATTCATGGACTCTGAAGGTCAAGAGGTAGAACACTACCCAAAAAAGAACAAAGTGCACTAAATCTTATAAAATGAGTTCCCGCCATGCCGTAAAGTTAAATGTTGACAGGTGCAACCTTTCAGAGCATGCATGTTGAATGATGTTGTCAGCTTATTGTGAGCTGAGATTGGTAAATTATCTTTACATGGGCAATATCTAAATTTTCTAAAATGGTTGGTTAGAGTTGAAGTCGCAGGTCTATGGTTTAATTTCAAATCTTACCTTTTCAGTGATAGACTTTCAATGCCTGTCACCCTTTCCCTAGCTTCGCCTGCCTCTTGAAAAGATTTTTTTGTTCTGTTTTAAACACTTTTTTTTGTACACCTAAGATGCTAACTAGGCTCTGAGCTGGCTTTGTTTTGAATGTACTTTTGTTAGTCCACACCCTTAAAACAAATTCATGTTTTACCCCCAATCCCCGAATCTTCTTTCCCCATATAAATTTTACAAGTTCAAAAGTGAAATTTACAGATTTACAGGTATCCAACCAGATGCAGAAAGGCGATGAAAGAAAGGGAAAAATGTTAAAAAGATCATCAAATTGTACCTTGAGAAAGTGGCACTGTCTTGACTAGATGTGTCATGGGTTGATGAAGGCGGTTCATCTGAAGCCACGGACTGTTTGTCGAACTGGTCTTCTTCCTCCATCCAATCCTTACAGATTCGCTCTCTTTCATTGAAATCACTCTTTGTCAACACTTCAAATGGAACTTCCAAAGCATCAGCATGTGCTTTTAACACATCAACTTCATATACATCAAGTCTTTCACGGAAAGCCAACACAAGCCCACTTGTTAAAGAAACTCCAATGTTTTTATCAGCAGCAGAATGGTGTGATGGTGAGGGCCAGTCTTGGTTATGATCAGACTGGCCAACGGGGGTCTTTTCAGGGTAGCTGATGAATGGAGAAACTACCAATAATCTCTCTGGTAAGGTCTTAAGTAATTTTATCTTTACAGGAAGATCTTGGGATGTTTTTTCAGATCCGTCCAGTAGAGTGGCAACTTCTTGACTAGGAATAGGTACTTTTCCCAAAATGATGTCCTTCAAACTAATCACTTTACGATCATTTGGATCAGAAGATATCACCATTTTCACTTCAAAGTCCAGAGGCAGTTTCATTTTGACATTCGACCCACCTTCTTTATTCACTCTTTCACACTTAAGAATTTTACAATCAACACTTGTATGTTTAGCTCTGACAGAATAGGGTGTATTAGTGGTAATTCTAAGAGTGTCACCAAATTGTAAGAAAAAAGGAGAGGGAAAATCTGATGCTATATCTTCTAATACTGTTATTTCAGACCCAACAGGCAATCTCAGCAATTCAGACACAAATGAAAACTTCTCTGGATATTCAATAAATGACAAATTAAAATCCTTTGCAAAACTTAAGATAGTTCCTGACTTGACATCTTCTGCATACAGACGTTTTGTTTTCTCTAATCTATAGATAGTTAAATCCTCTGAAATTTGTAACATATTCTGAAGAAATTCATGGCATTTTGAGGTTTCCATTACTCTTGCTTTCACAGGACAACCATATATATCTGAGAATTTCTTTACATCAACAGGCACTAATGGTTGTGGCATGGGAGGGGTGGGTGGGGCAGGGAAGGTGGGAGTTTGTGGTGTGGGTGGTGGTGAATTCACTTTGAATGAGGGATCCCGTACCAGACTTGGCACCTCGTAATCATCAAGGTCATGCTGTCGCACACACAAGTCTGCAGTTAAAGGAATTTTCCACACAGTGTCTGGGTCATTCAATGGGGAGGCCGTGACTGTCAGATTAGGCTTTAACATGTGAACCACGCCGCTGAAATTGATCAACTGAGAAATGGATTGGTTATCTAATAATTTTGAATCAGTGTCATCCTCTGCACTAACTTTAAAATCTTCACCGACAGCGTCTGTCTTCGACAAACGTAGGCGCCTTGGAACTGGAGCTAAGTTGATGAGTTCTCTCAAAGTGTAAGATTCATCATCTTCAATGGGGCAAAAATTTGCTCGACAATCCAGACTCAAGAAAAGGACATTTTCTAGCTCGTCAAATACTTTAAGCCTTTCACGTCCATCTTTAGGATCTGTGATTAGTCCTCTAAATTTAAATTTGTCCCCTCTGTGAACTGAGAAGCCAGGAAGATAGGGGTCATCATAAGATGAAGTTGCTTCAAAGTGGGTGGGACTATCCAGAAGCAAATCCCCGATAGAGGGATACATGATCATAGATGCAGTCCTATCACTGACAGTTTTTGGTGGAAGAACGGTGAATTTGCAAGGAAAATCAAGGGGAACATTGACTTGTTTCCTGGAACCAGTTTTACTACACTGATGAGTCAGTGTTACAATTCTTGTCTCGCAAGACTTCAAAAATAAAATGTCTCCTTTGGTTATTTGAACAGAAGATGATAGGTGTTTACCACTCACAACACAAACACAAATTGGCAAGGTCGCCGTCTTCAGAAATTCGCTGAGTTCCATTGTTTGGCCTGGGTCAGAAGCTGTTTCCGTGTTGTCACACAGTGGTCGCGACTCTCCACTGTGTGACGCCATATTTGTTTCTCTCTGCTGTTGTGTCTGCGCTGCCCTGATGTCACTCCATTCACAATGCCTGTACACCACATCGTGCACTGAGACACATAGATACAAATACACACCCAACGCACAAAGGCTGAACACACAACACTTGCTACTCGCACTTTGTCACGGTTACTCAAGCATGCCTTACAATTTGACACGCTTTTACTCGTTTTTACAGCAGATATCCGAGATATATTTTCATTTTTATTTTTTTTTTATTTATATTTACTTTGTACAAGGAAATGTTTGTTAGCATTAAACTTTGGCGGTGAAAATTGTTTGACAATAAATTCCTTTCATAACCTGGAACACGGAATCTTTTGTTCATTATGAAATTAGCATAGGTAGCCTGAAGGGCATGCGCCGTGGCCACATTCTGTATTATTAATTGATACGAGTTTTGTATCATAATAGTCTGAATTATGACTTAGGGCAAATCCATAATAAATGGTCTGTCGACTAACAAACAACTATCCTGTAACATCAAAATTCAAAACACTGCTCAATTACAAACGCACACACGCTCGCGCGCACTCTCTCTCTCTCTCTCTCTCTCTCTCTCTCTCTCTCTCTCTCTCTCTCTCTCTCCCTCACTCACACACACACACACACACACACACACACACACACACACACACACACACACACACACACACACACACAC
>JBCIKM010497301.1:0-10096 GCA_039654465.1 Melibe viridis | reverse complement strand
GTCTTTTGTTAAAACGGAAGCTTCCATACTCCCTCCACGGTATTTCTCTTTGACGACCCAGCTTCCAGCAGCTTCTACTGATTTTGATACAAAGAACTTGTTTGGAATGTCCCAAGCTGTTCTTAACATTATATCAGTGTCAGTTTTCTACAGTACAACTTTTGCATCACAATTACAGAAGAATACATAATGAGCAGCTTGGTACCCTACATTAGTACACCAAGTTCTTATTCTTTGTATTATTGGGTAGTTCTCTACTTTACATCAGTCAGGATTTATGTATTTACTCCATTAAGATACTTGAAAATCAGTTCTTTATAAGAGTCTGCTTTAAAAGCATGCTCTACTGTATACAACCCTGGCATACAAACACTTTTTTTTTTCAAAAATGAAAACAACCGCAAAGAGACAGTACAAATATCAAGACATTCAACACATCGTATGTCTGTCACCGCCATCCAGGAAAACAACACTAGGTTAAAATTACTATTCAGGAGGAGCCAAAAAACTTATTTTTACTGATACTGATACTAAATATCAAATAGAGTAGGAAAACGTAAACAGATACTCCACACTACAGCACGAAGCAAAGGGAAATAATTGCAGTATGGGGAATAATTATTAAAAAAAAGAACAGCCTTCAATTTTCAAACTCTTTTTTTTTTTCGCTCTCAATTTTTTCAGTTTATAAATCAAGATAGCCATAAGAACAGGGAAGGCTTATACATTTATTTGATATATATTTTGTACAATTTACGATTTTGTGAATGTGTAAAATTTCAGTTTGAATGCTGAAAAAAAGCTAACTTGATTTGCCCAATGATCACAATCACAAGTTTTCCTTAGTTTGGACAACCTACTGAGATACTACAGTTTTCCTGGACGACGATGATGCACACATTAAATAAAATAAAATATAAAATCTTCAGAAAGGGAATGTTTATTATTACCCAGCAGAGTATTAATAACAAGTACATGAAAATTATCTAGGTTAAAGCATATCAGTACTTAACTTGATTTAGATCTTAGAGACCCTCCTCAGAAATCTAAATCAAATTCAAAGACAACAGACTTTTTCTGCTGTGCATACCAATAAAAAATAAAGCTAGTTTTTACTTTAAAATGATGAGATCAATTAGCGCTTGTGAGACTGCTTACGAGAGTATGTCTTACAGATTAATAATAAAAATCCCTCGATTTCAGCCAATTTTCAAGACTGTACATTCACAGATCTGAATTTAGAAATGGATACTATATTTCTTTTGGTTATACATTATACGGGTGACTTATTTCTCCGTACTTGTGCAGGCTTTTCTTAGGGCTGTTATGTAATGTTCAGGCCAACTGACCTCAGAGTGCTTTCACCCATGATCCCTACTTGTATTGCATATAATCATATGATAGGCTGAATTTCAGCATGTTAAACTTGAAATAAATGATTAAATCCGCAACAAGAACACACTCTTTTTATTCACATATTTGTAAGTTTACAACTACAAGGGCAGGTTGGGAAAAAATGTGTCATTGCATGATCTTTATATTTTCCACCATCATAAAATATTGACATAAGTATATTGAGAAAAAGCTTCAAACACTAGCTTCCCTCTGCTTATTTCTATTGAACATAAACAGGTTCCATTACTTTGTCTGCACTGCATGGTTCAAAAAATGTAGACAAGTGACTTGCTAGATACAGCACCCAATAATAACATTGCCACTTGCTGTTTCATCAATGAAACTTTCTTCAATACTGTATAAATCCTTTCCTTGAACTTAAATATATGCATATATCAAAATTCTAAGAAAGAGAAAAAGTTGCTTGCAACTTGCAGGAAAATCTGTAGTACAACCAAGCTTTCATAAGATCTTACCTATATCTTATACAATACAATAAATTATGCCTTTAAATGTGATCATGCATTGCTGAGGTACTACCTGCTTGAATGAGATCGAGTACAATTGCAAAAATCACCATTCAATGGTTGTTAAAGATGTATTAATATCCTATGATAAGAATCCAGCTATCACTACCACCATGAGAAGTCCTATTGCAGTTACAGTTACAGTACTGCTTATTGCCTCCTGCTAAATTCCTTGCTTGAGTTGCTATACTTAACAAGTAAAAGGAATAATAAAATGATGATATTGGATGGAAGATAATAATTCTGTAATAATGGACAAAAGAAATTGTGCTAGAGCTGCTTTGTTCATATGTGTCCAAATTGAGACTGTGGGTAGTCAGTTTAAAAGTGACATCAACAGGGACAGATTGGGTAATAAATAGACGACAAGGGTTTTCACTCTAGTTTATTACTGGTTATAATGAACAACTACCATTTACACACAGTATCCAGAAATTTTTTTTTGTTTTTTTTCAGATTCAAAGAAAATTGAAGAACTCACCTACAATGTACATTCAGTGAGCTTAATTTTCAACAGAAATCAACAAATGGACACGGTGTACAACAGGAGCAACCTTAATAGCATCTTCTAAGTAACGGTACATGCCTGCCTAATTTATGTAAGAAATTTTGCTATATAGACATATATTTGAAAAAAAAAAAAAAGGTGATCATGCGATCACATTTTTAAAGATTCCTCACTTATTGAAGAATTAAAAATTTTCAACTCATACACCAACCCTAAACTGAGGACAATAATTCTTCTGACGAGCATGCCCAATGTCTTGATCAGCAGGTCTGTAAATGCTGACAAGTATGATGATAAAAAAAAAAACAGAATCACAGAAGCTAACATCTAGAAATCCCAGTTTACTGTATATGAGTATAAGTAGAATACTCTTTGTGATGAATACAAAATACTGACCAGATTAAAAATTACAAAGTATAGTCCAAGAGGCACGTTATAAGAACTCAATACACTCTCACTTTGGGTACAAATATTGTTAGACTGTGGGCCACCGGGACCGCCCAACCCCCACCTGGGGAATTTATGAGACCTATTTTTTGGGGTAGCTTGATGCCTTAAGAGTAGGATTCCACTTGTTCGCCTAATTTTAAGTGTTGCCATCACTGAGTTATCCCCCTTTGAAGATCATAATGAGCAAACTATAAGAAATTCAATGTTCTTTTGAATTTTGACTGCATAAAAGCAATTGTTTGCTTTCTACCTTATGGAAGTAATGTATATATGCACAAAACATGTTATTTTTACCCTTGATGAAGTCATTTTAATAAGCAAAATCATAATTATAAAGCTGAAATATTGATATATTAAGTATCGATATTTAACTTTTAGACTATTTGACTTTTTGTAAGAAAAACAGCAGTACACATGGTTTCTGTGCCTTGTTGAACACAACAGATGTCAACTGAGATTTCATTTTCGTTTTTATTACCAGAGTTATCCCCCATTGGTGGCCATATTGTTTTTATGCCAACTCGTTAGGGGGGGGGGTTACCCCACTGGCCCACAGTCTATATAGGAAAATTACCACAAATGTATTGTGGTTGTGAGCTGTTTTTAATGTGGTGGTTTTGCCTAAGTTTTTTTTCAACTGGGAATCAGCGGTTTGTTTTTGTTATGCTATTGTAAATGAAAGGTGTGATCAGTTGGTTTTACACCTTTTTCTTATAATTTATTGAAGCAAAAAGAGACAGAAAATTTTGGTCAATTAAAAGTTTTAATCTTCATATTTTTCCATCATTTCAAGTTGTAGTGGTTGTAGTTGTAGTTTTTATTGTATTATTAAACCCCATTTACGTACAAAGATGAACTCAGTACATCTAACTGTGACCTTGGATTTATGTACAAAAAGACATGAATAATGGGAATGATCATAGAGTTGTAAATATCATGACAAAAACAGGACGTAAAAGGAAAGAGGGAAAAGTAAGACAAGCTTCATGCACAAGAATGATAGAAGCTGCCAAAATTGCAAAGATTCAAAAAGAAAATACCTCATAATGCATGAATTTGAGAATTTGCTGACAAATCTTCCTCAAATTTTTTTCATAAGTTTTATACAACATAAGCCCTTTAAACAATTGCAAGGGAAATCAAAGAGACATGATAATTCAATTTAGAAAACCACTTTATATCCCGGGTTTTTATTTTAGTGACAGCTAGCGAATAAGGCAATATCCTACAGTAACATCACCAGAAAATACCCTCCTGGTCTGGATTTTTTTAAAGCTTCCAATAAAAAAGATTGCAAATGAAACTGAAGAAGAGTGGAATACAAAACATAGAGGCCCACAACTTAATTCAAGCAGGTCAGGAAGAAAATTATCAAGCACAAAACCTACTGTGATAATTTGAAAAATAAGCTCTGAAGCTGAATGTAAGAGGTCATACTCAACCACAAAGAAAGTGAAAGATTCAATGTGCATAGTTCCTCAAGGTACAGTTTAAAGACCACTATTTTCCCTTATCTAAATCAACATGAAAAAGAAATTAACACGTGCCAACAAACCACCTTCCTGCCCCCTCCCCGATCATTTACAAACTGTGATTACATCATCTTTCAGAAATGAACTGAAGATGAAATTTAGTGCAGTGGTAAAACATATCCACCGTCCGTCCGTGTGTGGAAGATGAGGAGACGACACTGTGGACTTTCAAACAGCTGTTTGTAGGCTGCACACTGCTTGAGTATAAAGGTTTCATAGACTTTCTATACAACCGTTGAAGAAGAACTGAGGAAGTAGTGTGAAGTTGTATGATCTGTGGGTCTACTCAGTCTCAGCTTAAACTGTTTCAAGTTACAGTCCTTAATTATTGTGATTGGCTGGAAATGCAAATCAGAACACATAGCTAATGAGTGGTTACTGATGCTTTCACTACATGCAATATTAAAACAGCTAGGCACACTATTAACGGAGGGCACGAATTTTAATCACATTTCGATGTAGATAGGAAAACAAAGCAACAAAAAATTCAAGGGTGGGGGTTGAATATTACTTAATAATAATAATCCTTCTGTTCCTTTGATAATTTAATACTGGTAATTTATAACAAAAAAAAAAAAAATTCCTGAAGTGATTGTAACAACAATCAAACCACTATTATTAAATCTATTTCTACTGGCACTTCTATGCATTAATATTTTCATTCCTCAAATCACTATTTATATCACCTCTTTTATCTAAATTACGCTGACAACATCTAGAGGGTGGGAAATTCCAGTTATATTCATATGACTCTCTCACAACATATTCTTTTACACACAAATGCCCTGTTTTTTGAAGATTGTTATGAAGCTCTCTAATTTTCACAACAGGCTGTTTATGAGTGATCAGATAAGAGTTGCTACAACCTCTTGACACATACTCAGTGTCAAAATTTTGGTCGTGGTGACGGTTGATCTTGAGAGGTGCCAGCCATGTACCAACAGACACATCTTCACTTGCAAACTGCTGTAACAAGTCATGGCTGTTAGCAATGAAATGAACCAGGTCATGAGATAACACATAGCCTCCTCCACGGGCATAAGGTAAATACTTATCACAAAGTATCCAATCTGGCTCTCTCCATTTTCCGCTGATTTTTACATTGGCTCGACCATCAAAGAAACCCCAGTAAAGTCTTTCCTTAGGCTTGTGTTGAAGTTCTGATAATATGTTTGAAACTCTCACATAAGAATCATCATCAACTTTTAATACATACTGATAATCCACTGTTTTATCAAGCCACAAAAAAGACTGTAAAATTTTATTCGTTAAACCTTGGTATGAGTCATTCACATTTTCTAAAAGAAGGAGATCCTTGTGGACAAGGTTTTCCCGATTGATCGCATCTCGTAAGGAAATGTCGAGGGAACCAATTCCAATCACAAATTTGAACAACACTTGCTCTTTGTTCATATCACTGAGCCAAGTATTACGAATGGCATCGCGTTCATGCAAATTGCTAGGACCGGTAATAATTAAAACAACCAATTTCACTTTAATATCTCTATATGGTGAAAGAAAATGATCATTCCAAAACGCGCGATTTCTAGCTTTTCTTAGAGTGTCATGATCGATGGCATAAGTCTGATCCTCACACGGCATATTACACATGGAGATGAAACACAGAACACTCAAGGTCAGGAAAAGGCCGCCAACAAAAACAATAGGAGCAAGCCTATTGAGTCTTCTTTCCAAAGCATATCGTCTATCAAACAGCGTCATCTTGTCATCTTTACTTTCCTGTCTTTATCATGAGGACTAGAATCTGTGACAAAAAAGAAAAAACTGTTCAAGAAATTTTAAAATAAAAAAAATAAAAAATAACAATACATCATTTGGTAAGCAGAGAAAAAAGTTGATTCAGCAAATCAATTAAAATCTAAAATCCTTTAGGACTCCATTTTTCAGTTACAACCAAATTCATTCTATTAGAAGCCTCCTCTCTATAAATTCATGTCGAAAATGTTTATAAATGATCAAACATAGATCAATTTTATAATTGCAAAGAGAACAAGAAAGAAAAACAATGCTATTGATGAAGAAATGAGAAATTCAAGATGGCTGCCATCTTATATAATAAAAACAACCGGTTTTGGAGGAAATTATCATAAAATATTATCTGATTAATTCAATTTTTTATTTAAATCATTCTTAGAGTATAGTCTTACAGTAGGCTCTGGCTAGATACCTAGACTCCAAAAGAAATGGAAAAGGTGATCCACAAAAGACTACTTCTATTGGATTAGAGTGTGTAGGAATAACATCCATTAATAACTAGAGTAAAACCAGGAACTTCACCAATGGGGGCAATTGGCCACACCAAACTTTTCCCCTTCTATGCCGAAATAACCTGATCCCCCTGTCTGAGGAAGAGCTTATTATCGAATAGGATGAAAAAATGCGCATGTTGGCTAAGTTGATTGGCCAATCGGATAAAATCAAGGGGTCTAAAGTGCAGTTATTCGATGACGTTCCATTGCTCCTCTTCCTCTGTGTGCTTTCCGCCGCTCACTTGATCTTACTGCAATGCCCTCGCACTTATTCCCTGTTGTTAATCATCCCAATCTTGCAATTTTACTTATTTCTATCCTTTTTGTTATCTCAGCATTCATGATTGAAATCCCATTTGCAAGCTATTTAAATTTTCATATGTATACTTTTATGGGGAAATTTGCTATCACTGTCAGGGAAATTTGCCAGAGTTTCAAAATTTCTTCATTGATGTCTATTCTCATCCTTCTCACCACTACTTAAACAAAAACCAACATTATCACCACCACCACCAACAACAACAAAAGACATCATAATATTCATCTTCATCACGACCACCATCATCAGTATCAACAACGTCATCAGTCTTGAAAGAAAAAGAAAGACAACAAAAATCACCCCCCCCCCCCCCAAAAAAAAAAAACGACAAAAAACCCCCAAGAAATAAAAAAACAAACAAACAAACAAAACACAGAGGTGAATTTCACCTGAATCATGTAGATGCATTAAAATAGGCACAAATGCAAAATACAAAACTAAATCTTGTTACTTTCACTTGAAAATAAGCACACACAGACCAATCGAGGGACCAGAGTGGTTTTTGTTGACCAATGATGTCAAAGTCAGGCAGGATAGGAGAACGCGTGGCAAAAATGTGGTGAAGTTCCCTGCTTTACTCTATACATTTTGAACCCCCTGACTGCGGGAGTAGTGAAACTCAATGGGGAAAACCCAATGTCTAGCCATAATTTAACTGCGGGAGTAGGCCATGCATGATTTATTGTGTGAGCGGGGATGGGCTAGGTTGCAGGTTTGTTTACAGCTGAAAATAACACACAACACATCCCGACACCATCTGTGTTTATGCTCATAAAATTCAATTTTGTGCTTTTAAAAAACTACTTTTTTCTATAACAGAAAATTGTAGGTCAGATATTTAGTATCGTTTTGAGTTTGTAACTAAAAAGATAATAAAATAAAAACAGTATTATATTGAGCTTGGTTCTTCCACCTTACCAATGATATCAGATTCATTTATAAAGAATGGGATTTTACCACTAACTTCTCAGAACGCCCACTATCACCCTTTACTCATTTTGACCGGATCGCCCGCTGTTGCCCACAAACGACATGGTAAACTGTAATCACTATATCATTATTTACACGGCAACACAGCATGCATGGCAAACGCATTGGACACAAGAAGAGTTTTACTTTTGTTTTCTCTTCACTGATCACTGTTACGACTGTTTTTGCTGTGCTAGGATTTTTTCGAAGTTGACTTTTAATTTTCAACCAGAGTTGGTTCAGCCTAACTTTTTTTTACCAGTTTTAGTAATTTAAACATGATTTTAACAACATTGATATATCAGATTTTTAGGCGATGTTCAATCAGAAGTGCCTGAAAGTGAAAACAATAATTCTGATGTTGATAGTAACAATTCCTCATGCAACGGAAAAATACTGTTCAATTCTCAGTTTTTTCTACTTCCGATTTGTTTTCAAATAAACTTTCTTATTATAACAAATAAAATTGTATATTCGTCTTAACTCTTTCAGGACCAGCCTTTTTTCGGGTTAAGACCAAGGGGGCGTGGCCATGTCAGCACGAATGTAAAAAAACAACTTTCAAAAATAAAAATAAAACATTCCAGCACAAAGGAACACGTTCAAACTTAACTCAACTTCTCTTCATTCGTTCTTACCGGTTTTAGCAAGTTCAAAAGTAGGATCAGATAAGTTTCTGAAGCGAAATATGGACTTCTTTTGAGAAATGATGTATCGTTTTCGGTCCTCAACGGATGTTCCGCGGAAACGATATATCGTCGATCGGTCCGGAAAGAGTTAAAGGCCTGCATCATTTCTGTACAATTTGGTATTTTTTCAAATTCACATTCATTAATATGTGTTGGAGCTATGAATTTGTCATTGCGTCAAACAGGGTAATTTCCCCTACGATGGGATAATATGAATATCTCCTCGGTAAATTCATGGAAATTTAATGGTTTGAGGGAGTATTTTGTTGTTGGAGTGAATCACTAGTGACAAGAACATTGATGATTGAAAAACCGACCCTTGTAGGTAGCGCTACCGTGAGCAGTCAGTAAATTCTTATCACATGATGGCAAGAAGGCACCCAAGGAGTTAATAGCTTGGAAGCATTTAAATGATAAATAAGTCTCTTTGCATAGAAACCATGTGTGCTTACAAAATACTGAAAATGACATCTCTGTGAGAACCGTGTATACTGCTTTGTCTTTGAACAGTAAAGTGTGTTTGGAATAATTCTTATATGGTCTGCATCCAGTTGGAGGATTAAGTATTCCAATTACAAAATTATTTTTGCAGGAAAGATCAAACATACTTTTGTGCTTCTTGGTCTCTTTCTTTTTACAGTTGCTCTATCAAGAAGGCAACTTACAGCTGTTGAACACGTTTTTTGTCTTTACAAGCCTGCTACTACTCTCTCTGTGTATTGATTATTATAAGTAAAAATTCCGCTTGTGAAAATGAATCTGCACGAAAGCAGCTTAAAAGTTCTATGTAAGTCGGAAAAATTGATGATTTACTTTTCTCACCATAACAATAACTGCAAATTTTACTTTACGACAGAATTAATTGTTGGATCATTTACCCTTTCATCGGCATAACATGGGTCTGCGTTTCTGTTTACGTTGGTTCTTGAAAGGTAATCTTCAGAAGCTGAAGTAAAAAATAAACAAGACAACCATACTAAAACTTTTAAAACAAAAGAGCTATGCTCTCTCTCTCTCTCTCTCTCTCTCTCTCATAAAGAATAGAGCAGCTGGCATTGGAAATAGATAAAAATAAACAGAAAATAGTATATAGGCACAGTGCCGAGGTGAGTCAAAGCCATAGAAAGAAAGGAAAAGACAGGAAGTCTGTCAGGGGAGGGAATCGAACCTAGGACCTGCCACTCACCCATTCGCCTGGCCATTGCCAGGACAGCGGGCCTACCGACTTGTAGAGTTGACTGTGACTAGACATTATTTTCTGTTTAGTTTCATCTCTCTCTAGCGGAAAACAGGGAAACTGATTACCAAGTCTATCACCACCGAGATATAGTCAAGCGGATTAAATTTTCGCGAACGGCATTCATCATCATCATCATCATCATCATCATCATCATCATCATCATCATCATCATCATCATCATAATCACCATCATCATC
>JBCIKM010497196.1:0-10096 GCA_039654465.1 Melibe viridis | reverse complement strand
AGAAGAAGAAGAAGAAGAAGAAGAAGAAGAAGAAGAAGAAGAAGAAGAAGAAGAAGAAGAAGAAGAAGAAGAAGATATATTAACATAACGATGTACACTAGAAAATTCATGTCAGCATTATGCAAATATTCCTCTGTCTTCTCCCATCCTTCATTCCCATTGTGTTATTTGTGGGCTTTCTCTTCTTATTTTTAGATTTTCCTGTTGTCTCTCTCTCTCTCTCTCTCTCTCTCTCTCTCTCTCTCTCTCTGAATTCTTCCATAATAATTATAATCAGATATCAGGAACAGTCTCTATGATGGGGTCACCAGGGGAGAGAACTCTGAATTACTCATCTGAGCCATCTTTCCCAACAGTTATCCTCAGGTTTGGGACTCCTTACTGGATAGAGAGATGGAATAATAATAGATGAAATATAAAGTAGGTCAGTGGGATTCATCACCACCCCCTCCCCCACCTCAACGGGGGAATTTATTAGATCTATTTGTTTTCGTAAGTTGGATTCCTGAGAGTTGTATTCCACTTGTTTGCAATTTTTTAAAGTGTTGTCATTACTGAGTTATGAAAGTCACTAGGTGCATTTAAAAAAACAAGCAAAAAACAAAAAAACAAAAACAAACCCCGTATTTAGGCAATGGTAACCGCCCAGTCCGCCCTGTGGTAAATTGGCTCATTGGTCTTTCTCAACGAGCAGATACCACCGAGGCAACCGCAACAATTGTTTGCTTTAAGATCGAGTAATATCCCTTTCGTATTGCTCATTATGCCTCGAAAGATTAGGCACGGTAGACTGATCATCTGCCGGTCTTATTTTTTTGTGAACCAGAGGTTTTCCTGGCTCCTTGAAGCTGGGTCCTGACACTACTAAGGCGTTATGAAGAGATATGGATGCCAAAAACTGCCCAGTTAGTATTAACATACTATTCAAGAGTAAAAGTGAAAGAACCCCCTACCCCCCACCCCCACCCCCCCCCCCCAAAAAAAAAAGATTAAATAACTTTTTAAAAAAATTGGAAAAACATACTGGAAATAATAAAAAAAAAACTTTCGAAGGTGATCTCTCAGTGATAGTATCGTAATCGTACCTATAAAAGAAGATCATACTATTTGTGGGTCAATATCCTTTCAGTAGGAGCTTTCGTAACTTAAATTTTTTTGAAACTACATATATGATATGGGCTGTATGAGGAAAATAATTGCGCGAAAACAATCCCAGATAGAGGAGTTATGCTCCCTTGAAGGTTGTTAGCTTCATTTTCACAGAAAACTTGATTTGGTCTTAAAATCCCTCGAATTTCACAGTCAATCATATATCAATAACCCAATTTGTAAAAAAAGTAAAATTAATGCTTAAAATTAAACAAATTAATATATATATATATATGTATATATATATACAGGGAAAAAACAAAGAATTAAAGATAGTTTCTCTGTGATCACAGATAGACCGTCGGCCAGCAGGATAAACACTTTTTCCCTCCAATGAGAAATTTATGAGACAAATTTTGTGTGTGTCTTGTTTAGGACTGCAGATGTCGACCTAGACTTACTTCTATTTTTTTTTTTCACCAGGGTTATCTCCTATTGGCGAACATATTGTTTTCATGCAAACATAGATGCTTGTTATTCCTCTGTATGCCAGAGGTTTGTCTATTCACTTGGTTATCACAACAAATACACTTAATCCAACTTCTTGCTATTCAAGACAGTAATTCTGATTATAGTCATCACTGCAAGTTTTTTGCCAAATAATAATAGCTGTCGTAACTGGGTTATTGCCCTTGAACGGTCATTTTGTGCAAAAGTCAAAACAACTTTATAAAATCACTATTTAGCACGTAAATTTGATACTAGGTGGCATAATATGCCTTAATAACTGAGAAAAGGTTTCATTTGATGTTTGAAAATGTGTATTGTAGCCAAACTTGCATGCATTTTGAAGATAATGTGTCAATGGTCATCTTAACAGTAGAGATATTCTGTTCACGAAAAAGCATCAGTATAACAACTACACATTACTATATTATGTCAAACACAGCATCATATTGTCAATGCTGTCTTTGAAGAAAAATAGAAATAAAATAGGGGAAACAGGCCCGAGGCCTTTTACACCCAGTTGTCTCATAACTGGGCTGTAAAGCCAAAGGGGCAACATAAAAACTTCACTGGTGTCTCAGCAAGAGCAAAACTCCTATAGTTTTGTTCATGAATCAACCGATGAAGACATTTACCCAGCCACTGTCCTTGTTGGGTCTACTTCTGTCTCTTCTCTTTTAGCTCGAGCTATCATCTTGCTTTTTCTAGCACTCTCTGAAGTGCTCTCTTTCACAAACGCACATGCACTGCTATTTTGTTTTCTGTTAGATAGTCTAGGCTCTGCCTGTTGTGTTTTTGTTTGTATGCGTGTCTTTAGTTTGTGGGAGATGATTTTTTTTCCACATAAATCATCTCTCTGTCACTTATCTGTGAGAGATGATATTTTTTCCCCTGTAAATCATCTCTGTGAAAATGTCTCTGGTAGGGTCAGGATTTATCTGCTCTTTTAACTAATCTATCATCTTATTTTCCTCTTGGGCGCCTCTATGACCCGAGTGTGTCGTGGTGCCCAAAGACCACCAACAAACAAACAAACAAAATAGGAGAAACAAAGATGAAATTACTTTAATTTTACTACAGCAAAATATACTTAGGCGTCTGGAGAACTAAGTCTTGAAGGCCAGACAGACTGGGAAACGTTCAATTCTATTTCGTTGTGAATTCTTAACGTCACTGTCTGTCTTCCTCTTACTCCGAAAACCACTCAATATCATTACTAGCCACAATTTCCTCATCCCTGTCTTATAATGGCAAGAATACCCATAACTTCATTGGGAATCTATATCACCATCACCAGTTAATTTCTACTTGAGTATATTTTGCTGCAGTTACACCAGACTATTAAATTCTTCTTTTTCTTTTTACTTTTCAATTTTTACTTCTTTTTTAAAGGAAAAAGTTGTTTGTAGTCGTTTTTAATAATAATAATAATAATAATAATAATAATAATAATAATAATAATAATAATCTTTATTGTCCTTTGATTAGGCAATTAATGTTTGTTTAACATCATGGGAAGAATTACAACTCAATGAACAGATAATAACGTGGACATGTCACATACATACATAGCTTACATACTCCTACCATGGTATTTTATTCTTGATGAAGACCCAGCTTCCAGTAGCCTCTACTTTGGATTTAGTAGATATTAAAAATCCAAGAGATGATGTTATAGAAGAAAATCTTCATCAACACACTTAATGTCTCCATTATAGAAGGAGAACAAAATTCCAAACTGAAAATCAGCAAATCAATTCTGACTGATAAAATAGACAGTCAACAGTTCAGGGTTGCCCGTACGACCAATTTCATACTAGACAAATAAAAACAATGGATGATTATTGCCTGAGAAGACAAACTGACGCTACTACTAACCAGGCCAAGTGTACAGAGCCAGATCTAAGGTCCGTTGATGGGAAGAAAAATTATAATCAAAGAAAAGGGAGAGAAAAAAAGAAGAGAAAAAGAAAAAGATGGAGGGGGATGTGGGGGTGGGGAGAGTGAAGAAAACTCAATAACCAAACACCCTACATTCATGTAGTTAGTCACACGAACACAACAATCTATCCCCGAGGGCCTCTTTAAAAACAAAAACAAAAAAACAACACAGACGACTGATGTCCGTGACTGCTCATTGACCCCAATAGAAGGTCATTTTTTTCATTAATAATGTTTAATAACATTGTAATCAAATGACTCTCTCTCAGCCACTGCCCGCCTAGTCCCCCCCTCCCCCCCCCCTCTCTCTCTCTCTCTCTCTCTCTCTCTCTCATTATTCCTTTCCTCTTCCTTTTTCTTCTCTCTATCAATCTCATACTTCTACCCAAAACACCTATTTTCTTTTCTTTCCCCTGTATCTGTTTTTCTCTTTCCATCTCCACCTAAACCACCCCTGTCTTCTGTTTTGTTATTTTGATCCATTCAACCCCTCGCTCTTATCCTTCTCTTTTGTCTTCTTCATCCGTTTCTTCAACTCCCTTTGTCCCCTTCCATACTGGATAGTACTCCAATGCCAACCTGTCATCTTATCCCTGTGGCGATGGAAAGAAAAAACACTGCAAACAATTTTAGTTCAATCCGTCTGTTTTAATCACAAAATACACAAAAGAAGGTTAGGTCTAATGTGGAGTGTGTAGCTTCATGAAGTCTGTGTGCTTTGTCCTGTTTTCGCGGGGCAATGACAAACTCACTGCCTGTCCTCTAGCAGTCTTGATTTCTAAGTTTAACGACGCCGTGATGCAGGGGTTGCTATTGTGAAAAACTATGGAAGTGGAGTGGCGTATGAAGCACTGCTAGATAACAGAGCGTACGTATCACAAGGGCAGATAGGGCAACGTGTAACAAAATGGAATGGAATGAGCAGCATGTTGCCTGTCCAGCTGTCACCGGGACATGTCGGCTGATTTCATTACACGGGCGGGACAGCGGGACATGTCGGCTGATTTCATTACACGGGCGGGACAGCGGGACATATCACTGATTTCATTACACGGGCGGGACAGCGGGACATGTCGGCTGATTTCATTACACGGGTGGGACAGCGGGACATGTCGGCTGATTTCATTACATGGGCGGGACAGCGGGACATGTCGGCTGATTTCATTACATGGGCGGGACAGCGGGACATGTCGGCTGATTTCATTACACGGGCGGGACAGCGGGACAGACAGTAACAAAGCGGGATTGTCCCACCAAATACAGTACCATATGAAATAACTTGTAGCTTTGTTATTTATAGATTTTGATTATTAAAAATCCATGGTACTCAGATTGATGCAATCTATTTAATAAGCCCTGTTTCAAGCAATGTATACCCACCTCAGACAAGGTCATGTTGACAAAATTGGAAGGCCTCCCACCATAAAGCCCTGCCAGCCAAATATGACTCTCTTGGAAGTCCTCTGTCAGCATGTTATAAACGCTCTCCCAGTAACACTTCACATACGTCTCATCCACAAGAAACAGCAGCCTTGTCTTGTCCTCGCAGAACTCAAATATCTTACGCTTGACCTCTGCTCTGTCTTTTTCTCCAAACTTATCCACGTCCACTGGAATCTACATCATGAACGTAATGTAGTCATTACATGAAATTGTTTCAAATATCATTTAATCTAATAGTATTAGGAAAAGGAAATGGGGTGTGGAAAGTGAGAAAAGTTTCTATTTCTGGCCTGACTTTTAGCCTACTGCCATTTCCCCTGTGCTCTTCATTCTGGTGGATGCTATGCACTGTCTTATACCCTGCTTTCCCTCACCATTTTTCTCTGGTTTTTGTTTTTATTCCAAAGGCACTTCCATTTACCAAATGCACAAACTTACCCACAATCAATATGAACCCTAACAAACTATACATTTTCTCAATCTGTATAAATCAAACCATGATTTGATGCAATTTTCAAAGCTGTAACTCATCAGACAAAAGTTTTAGACCGGACCAAACTCCTAGTTTTGACTGTAGATCTCAGCTACTTTCGAAGAAGAGTAAGGGTCAAAGACACAAAATGTGTCCGTAAAATATTTTTTTTATCACAACTTGTTGTTTATTCATTCCTCTTTCAAGAAATGTATACTAATATTGATCTATCACTTGTACCAGTTATAAAAATTATTTGAAGCATAGAGGAGATGGCGCTGTAAATAGCAGGAAATAAACAAGAAATAGTAAAGGCACAGTGCCGAGATGAGTCAAAGCCCTAGAAAGAAAGATGACTTCCTGTTTTTTTCCTTTCTTTCTATGGCTTTGACTCACCTTGGCAAGGTGCCTTTACTATTTTCTGTTCATTTTCAGTCACAAAAATGGATAAATACAAAACGTTTTAAGTTCTTTTTGGTAATAGCTTCTCCACAATCACATGTAAAAATGCTAATACTTGCATAGTTAGAAAAAACTTTCACTCAAATTTTCTTCAAACACTCAAAAATGATCTGAAAAACATACATTATCATCAAAATACTATTTACCTCTATGCAGTTTTTCTCCAGCAGATCATGCATGGTTACATGCATGCAAATGATCATTTTTGTTTTTTTGCCAACAGATCGCCCTTTGGAACCACGATACATGTTTAAGACCACAGTGACACCATTGTTTTGAATTATCCATCTGTAAAAAAGAATGATTATACAAATTTTACAAATATCAAAATAAAAAATAAATCCAATCTCCAGGTATATTATATAATTCATAACAACTCCTGAACAAATTTCCTTCATATTCACAATGGGGTTTAGCTGGCACAAACATTTGCTACACTTCACTTAAGACTTCTTCTTCTTCCTGCCAGATAATTTAAGCAGTTAGAGCATCAGTGCAAATTGCTTACAAAGTGACTTCTGTTACTGTCGGACAAATAACCAATAGGCCTGGCCTGCCCTATTTGTACCTTGTAAGCAGTTCTGTACCTAATGTCCCCAGAACTCCTTTCCCTGACAACTCCCTCTGGTCTTGTGGACTTTAATTTTGAGACAAAACAAAATCAAAATTACTACCCTATTTGAATATGCATATGAACTTTATTTATCCACGAGGAAAATTTGCCTTAGAGGTGCGTGAAGTATGCATGTTCCACATCTCCATCAACACCACAATGCATATGACTATTTTGACACGTTTGTTGTACACGGCCTCACCTCTGCGATCTTTTAGTTGAGGGCTGTGACCTCTTGACCTGGTCCCTTGGGAGAGGTCTAGCGCCAGCGCACAGGTAGCGGTCAGCATTGGTGTGGCAGGCTAATTAATGGCCTTCATATTTTACGATGCGCTATGAGCACTATTGACGCGATGACATGCACTACCCTTCCAACATAAAGAGCAAAGTTGCCTTAAATGACAGAGTACAATATTTATTTCAATAAACCCAACGATACAACAGAAATAAAGCTAAAAAACAAGGGTTTTTGCGGATTTTTTTATCTTAAAATTTTAAATATATTAGAACTGTCACGACAGACCATCAATATAAAGACATCATTTCAAAGCTAATTTTATGGGTTATCTAGGTGACTCATTTTGATATCCTCTACAACTATGGTTCAGGACCTAGAGCCAAATCTTCTTGGTCATGTCTGAAATTTGGGAGAGGTTTCGGTCCTTTCTGTATTTGACCTCCCTCTGTTCCTGCACACCGGTGATTTAGGAGTCATAATATCATCAAATTGTAGTCTTAAAAAAGGTATAAACAAAGAAATTCAAAAGCAACTAAAATGTATCGTCAACTAGGGGATGCTTTAATAGGGAAAAGAGAATTGACAACAAAAACCAAAATATCAATATTCAATTCTATCTATTGCCCAACTCTAATCTATGGAAGTGAAACATGGAACTTTGATAACAAAGATAAAAGTAGGTTGCAGACAAGTGAAATGAAATTTCTAAGACGATTAATAGGTGTCTTAAACTTTTAAATAGTAATTGTTTATCATGATAACTGTATGTTCTTGTGTTCTAAACTACTATTGTAAAGCGCCTTGAGCACAACTTCGTTGTGGTGGGGCGCTCTATAAATGTTATATATTATTATTATTATTATTATTATTATTATTATTAAAACAAAGAGAGATAAGATAAACACAAGAATTAGAGAGGAAGTTAAAACAGAAAGCCTTGCATTTAAAATAGAGAAGAACCAACTTCGTTGGTTTGGCCATGTAAAAAGGATGGAAAATGACAGAATCCCAAAACAAATTTTAGAATGTCAACAGCAGGGAAAGTTGCCAAGAGGTAGACCGAAGAAATTGTGGCAAGAACAATCTCAGACATAGTAAAAAAGAAAGGTTGTAAATTTGGAGATGCAAAATAGGAAGAGCCTAGAAAGAGATCAGTGGCATCGAATTAAACCTTACACCAAAAAGTACCAAAAAGTACTAAAGATAAAAAAAGAAAGAAAGCAATTACTGGATGTGTTACTGACTGAATAACCCTTGCCAATGGCTCAAACTTTGTTAAAATTCTTTCTTTCTTACCTTCTACCTCGGATGGCCATGACCACCGTCTTCCCAGAGCCAGGGGGGCCGCTGAGGTAGCCCAGGCGGACGTCGTTGTTGATGTACTCCACCTGGTCCACAGTCAGGACTATCTTGGAGAAATCCTGGCTGGTCCTGTTGATGGCCTGGCCAATGCGCCGCACCTCCCGACACGAGCTGGTTGACCTGGAGTTCCGGAATATGTCAACCACTGACATCCCTCCCAAGTATCTGCAGGAGAAGTCGCAGGTACAGAGCAGAGAAATCCTCTTAATCAAATCAAAATAAAGATTTCATTCGTATAATTTTAAGACCATAATGATATAATGATATGATGAAGATAAAAACTGTATTCCATGCAAACAGGCAGAGCAGGTGTTTTAACACTGACTCAGAAGATGTGGATAGATTTTAAAATTTCTGTTTCAATGATCTTATAACTTTTCTGAAACAAACTAACAGGGAGAGGCAGGTCTTTGGAGTGATTTGACTTTTTTCGACTTGATTTTTTAGATTAGTAACTGTAAATTTAAATCAGATCAAATCATATAATAAAGTTTTTAAAAATTCTTACTTTTTTCAATTGTAGAAGACTAAAAAAACACTCAAAGTAATTCTATTTAATCATTAATAAGCTAGGCCTCCATCTTTGACTGTCTCATTTGTCTGGCCTATTCTTTACCATTGGCTAGCATTTTCCTTCTTTTTACGGTCAAAAGCGTGAAGAAATAAGTATGTCTCATCCTCAGCTGTAATCTTCCGTGACTAAGGAACAAGTAAACTGGACGTTTCGGGTTACCCCTTCATTAACAGAACAAACAAACAACAGGGGTAACCCAAAATGTCCAGTTTACTCGTTCCTTAATCATTACGGAAACTTGCATAATCCTAGCACGATATTTTATTTTTGATGTAAATGAACAGAGACTGAGTTATATATCTTGCGCACCCAAAAACTGACCCCCTCAGCATTTTACAACCTCAAAGTGGTCTTTGCTCAAAGTTCAATTCAAGAACTGTTTTTAACTGATTGAGACCCGTAAGCCGCACACTGCAGCTCGATGTTCTCACCCGTGAGACCCGTAAGCCGCACACTGCGTCTGTACACTAGACACAGAATGAACGAAACAAAAGTGCACAAAGAATACGAAACTAGGGTTTAATTCTTGTCCATAGTTCTGTACTCCTTCCGCGTCCTTTTAAATCCAGTCTTTGTCGCTTGTTGACGTGTATATTCTATTCCAAAATTAATATTTCCAACTGCTGACCTTGTTTGTTGTCACAACAAACAAAATGGCTGACGAACCGACTAGAAAGAGAAGGTTGTCATCACGGAAAGCGTTTGAATTATTAGATTCGATTGTGCTGAGTGAAAACGAAGACAGTGATGGTTCGGAGTATGAACCCAGTAATTCCCTGCTTGATTCGAGGCTGCTTGATAGTGGTGAGAGTGATGTGAGTTGGGGGGGGAAGTGACTATGTTGACAGAGCCGGACCTTCCTCCAGGAAAAGAAATAGACGATGTAGGGTGTGATAGAGACAGTGTTTCTAACACAGAAAGTGACACAAGCACTGTTAGTGATAGGAGGAATGTTGGCAGGAATGCACTGCATCCAGATGCTAGTGATGAGTGGTTGGAGGTGAGTAGGAATGATGAGAACGCCCATCTTCCCAACTTCAGATTCAGGCCAGTCAGAAACCCAAGTGTTAGTGCTCCCTTGGACCACGATTCGACCCCATTAGATTGTGTGAATGTTCTCCTGAGTGATGGCATAAAACACAAATTACTATCTGCCATAAATGATTACGCAGCTTTTAAGGTGCAACAAAACACTCCTGCTAGACAATACTCTGTGATTGGGAACTGGAAGCCGGTGACAGTGTATGAATTCTACAACTTTTGGCGGTCATCATTCAGATGGGAATCGACCCCAACCCGCAAATCAGGGATTATTTTGACACTAGAGACAAAGGATATTCCCCCTGGTACAGTCAAATGTTTGACAGGAATAGATTGCAGGCCATCATTCAAACA
>JBCIKM010496981.1:0-10098 GCA_039654465.1 Melibe viridis | reverse complement strand
TCTCTCTCTCTCTCTCTCTCTCTCTCTCTCTCTCTCTCTCGCTCACACACACACACACACACACACACACACACACATACACACGATCCATATCTCTCTCTCTCTCTCTCTCTCTCTCTTTCTCTCTCTCTCTCTCTCTCTCTCACACACACACACACACACATATAATACAAACACACACATCCGATCTGCTCATTAATACCTGAACAACAGTAACCTTACCAGGACTTACTGACACGGGATGATAAATTACATCATATGCACAATTCAATCGATTCTTTATTACCGGATACCAAAGGTCCGTTTAAATCTGCTGGTCAATCTTGATAGAGTCACATGTGTATGTGTTTCTAGGTGAACGCGATATAGATTAATTAACTAGAAATTAGTATACCTTTTCCTCTTTCCGCAGAAAATATATCAGTCTCTATAATCTATTCATTGATAAACTTATCATTCATTGATCTCTTATATTATTATCATATCCGATTGAAATGAATCATCCACTTATACATAAATGCCCAGACTATCTTTTTTACCACTTGTCATCCCGTCACGCTATCTACCCATGATTCCATCTGTCTGTTTAGGGGCTTATTCTTCTTTGGTAGATCTGCCAGTTTAACCGACGTTCTTCCTCTGTCAATATTTTATTCTACCTCTTGCAATGAATGGGGTGGTTATGTCTGCTGTTGTTGTTTCCAAAACAATAGGCTAACAACACCAGCCAAGCCACAAGGACACTCAAAGTCCACTCTTGTACATATTTCAACCCTATTTCTATTTATTGAATGACTGATCAAAAAGGAACACACAGGGTAAGGGGACGGTTAGAGCGTCGACATCCCAACAGCCACTTCGCACGCATGCTTGTCATGCGCACTTCGCGCTTTGCGATGTCCTGTTCCTCTTTCCGCCCCACGTTATGCCGAGATCAATCAAAAGCCCGTGGATGCGAAATCCTGTGACCTCCTGTATAATTCAGACCCGAATCGGCCCGGGCTCACCACTCGTGTTTACTGACCCCTACTCGAAGGCCAACATCATTAGATGAATTCCATGTCAGAGGGGGATTTAGACGGCCGCATGAGACGCTGATTAATTCGTAAGGGCTCGCGTCTTGACCCCAAAGTCGACCCCGGAAGCAATACTTCTCACTCTTCGTCTGTGGCCGCAAACATGTTTTTTTCTGTTTCATGTTGACCACCCAGATCAAATCATTGCATTCCCCTAATGCTCTGTGATTGGTTTTTCTTGAGGTCTAGACAAGATTTTTTCCCCCGTCATTCTTTCCAATCAATACTGTCTGCAGGCTGAGACGGACTAAGAATTCAATCAGTCAACAACACGCCCGCACCTGCATTCAAATATTAGTATAAAAATAACCTATCTTTAAATTAAGGCACTATCTGAGCTGATCTATCCAATCAAATGGTGTCATCTCTCGCCAAGAGATCGGCTTGCAATGACAATCAACTTTTACCATGTTGATTTTGACAGCTCGCTTAATTAAAGGCCATGTCTAAGTTTCTCTTTAACTTTTTTCTCCCCTTTAACTATAAACCTATCTTTTTTTTCTGACTCGAATAGGATTTTTTCACCAGGGATTGGAGACAACAGACACAGCTGGAATCCGTCTAATATGTATTTATATTTACATATCAGGTGAGACCAACACATCAAAAAGAACAAACAAACAAAACAAAAAAACAAACAAAAAACAGAAAAAAGCTGCGCCGAACTAAATTTTTATGGGATTTTTTTGGGTTGTTTGTTTGTATGTGTGTTTTTTGTTGTTTTCTTTTTTGTTCATTTGTGTTTTGTTTGTTTTTTTGTTGGGGTTGTTTGTTGTTTTTATATTATATTGAATTTGAAGAAGATTGAGCGAACCATGTTTCTAGAGTCACGCCATTTTCATGACGTGGAACTTCGACTTAAGCTGATATGGACCTGAGGATTTGGTCTCGCTTTATCGCGGCTAAAATCCGCTTTCACCCATTCTCCTGACAATAAAAAAAATGGCGTCACTGTATGGAAATGCTTTGCAGTATCTCCTTGGTCTTTTGTATACACACTACAATGATCTGAAGAGGTTTTTTTTTTAGGCATTTATAAGATGTACCCTCATACCGGAAGTGTCGTGTGGCACAGGTCAAACCTCCTGTCTAAATATGCAGTATGACCCGCTTGGTGTACAATGACCCTTGACATCATTTAACCTCGATACAGTTTGACCTTTGATGAAGAGTGCTTGTTCGTTTGTCTGTATGTTGGTTTTGTTTTATTTTTCATATTGTTTTTTCTTTGTTTGTTTGCTTTTATTGGGAGGGGGTGTTAGGGTTCCATGACACACGTCAGTCATAGAGAGGCCCAGGGAAAAGTAAGATGATGGATTCGGAATAGTTTAAAGAGAGAACAAATTAAACCACAATGAGAAGTGAGAGGATTTATACACATACAACAATAATAATAATAATAATAATAATAATAATAATATCCTCTCTCAAAACTTAATCGACCCTAAGGATTTACAATGAGAAAAATATCACCTGTCAAAACATAACGGCCATCGTCCATTTGAGAAAAATGGTCCCAGAAGACCCAGGATCTTTAAACCCCCTTTGTGTAAAAATAAAAATAAAATAATAATAAAAATACATACTCCATACGCCGAATTTGTGACCCTGGAGTTTTGTACCAAACTGCATGCAATAAGACATGACAATTGTGTTGATAACAATACAAAAAAAAAAAAAAAAAAAGGACACAATGAAGAGGGATAAATAAGACGATAACTTTAGTATAAAAGAAAAGAGACAGAAGGAGAATAGCCTGCCAGACACCCACCAACAACCTTCCCATGTTGAAGGGCTTGCACCTCTTGCCGGCAGAAAGGGGACCTATTTCTACTCCCCGGGTCCCAGGTCCTCATATAAGTTTAGCATGAGACTTAATGGGTAACATTAACTATAAGCACTCGCTGACAGGATTTTATCTTATTTCATTTTTATCTTACAAAAGTGGCACAAGTGGGTCAGCACATATTCTTAATTTTATCTGACGTTGCTGATCCTAGTGTGAATTTTTAAAAGGGCAGCTTGTATTAATTAATTCTCAAGTCTGGTGAGTTAAAAGTGTAGTTTATTTCAGCAATTGGTACTCTTGCCTCTGCACAGATCAAGGTTTAATTGATGGTCTGTCTAAGCGAGATCAGGCAAAATCACAAACAGCAAAAAGATTTGTTTGTTTATTGGCGGTTCTAGGGCCCCACGACACACGAGGGTTATTGTGGAACTTAGGGGAAAGTGAGATGATACAATTAGTTCAAAGGGAGAACAGAACAAACCACAAACAACAGAGAGATGATTTAGACTTTTTTAAAAATAAATAAGCAATGGCCGTCACCCATAACAGCATTATGGTCCAAGAAGGCGCTGGATCTTTAACCTTAAACCCCCTTTGAGTAGAAAGATCTCAGTAAGGTTAACTTGTGATCCTTGAGTCATATACCAAAAGGCTTGATATAGAGGATGGCCACGGAAAAACAAACAAACAAGACAACAAAAGCAGGACACACAAGAAAAGGGGGAAAAGTAAGACGATAGCTTCGTGTAAAAGACAATGAAGAAAAGAGGAGCAGGCACTGGGAATAGATGAAAATGAACAGAAAATAGTATAGACACAGTGCCGAGGTGAGTCAAAGACATAGAGAGAAAGGAAAAAAACAGGAAGACGTCGGAGGATGGCTCAGTTGGTAGGCCCTCTGTTCTGGCAGTCAGTGGCCAGGCGAATCGGTGCCGTGGCAGGTCCTGGGTTCGATTCCCTCCTCCGACGTCTTTCGGTTTTTTTTCCTTTCTCTCTATGGCTTTGACTCACCTCGGTACTGTGTCTATACTATTTTCTATTCATTTTCGTGTAAAAGAAAATAAACAGAAGTAGAAGTGCGCACCCATCAACCGCTCACAAGGCAGTCCTGAGTTATGTCTTATAAATATTGTGGTAAGAGTTGACGAGGCAAAAAAACAAACTCAACTTAAACACACACGAAAACACATTAATTTTCTCCCTCAGCGAGCAGATCCCACAGTATAAGGGAGATCATAATGAATAAATCAGCAGAGGCTAAAGAAAAGTATTCAAAGGGAAGCTACTCATAAAATGTCATTGGCAGTGAATTCTATGAATAGGATTCTGTCCCTTCGATCTACTTGTCAAAACAGAGTTGGGTCATGATCATAAATTCATCTCCGAGGCAGGGCAGCATAAGAAATGAAAAACAAATATAAAAACAATCATAAAGCCAAGCTTCTTTCTTTTCTATTTCAATATCTTTGCATTTTGTTATATTTCACGCTGCTTGTAAGTCCGATATCACATAAATAAATAAGAAATAAAAAGAAATAAAACCCAACCACATGAACAATGACCCCAATAGAATCCTAGCTTCTACGGAGCAATAATACATTAATTTCCAAGCAACAGATGAAGATATTTTTTTGTTTGTTTGTTCATTGGATGTTTTAGGGCTCCATGACACACAAGGGTCATAGAAGAGCCCGGAGGAAAGCAAGATGATAGAATTAGTTCAAAGATTTTTTGTTTGTTTATTGGTGGTTTGTTTGTTTATGCGTTTATTGGAGGTTTAAGGGCCCCATAACATACGAGGGTCATAGAGGAGCCCAGAGGAAAGCAAGATGATAGATAGGTTAAAAGAGAGAACAGATCAAACCACAAACAGAAAAGAGATGATTTACACTCAAAAATAAATATCTCTCAAAACACATATCGACACCACAGAGAGATGATTTACAATGACAAAAAATATCACCTCTCCAAACAATAAGCATTGGCCATCACTCATGACAACATCATGGTTCAAGAAGACCCAGGATCTTTAAACCCCATTTGTGTACAAAAGTACTCAGTACGTTTTACTTGTGACCCTGCAGATATGTACCAAAAGGCATGAAATAAGGGATGACCACTGAGTTGCAAACAAGACAACAAAATCAGGAAATCACAGAGAAAGGGGAAAAGTAAGATGATAGATTCAGTGTAAAAGATAAGAAACAGAAGTTGAAGTTCTCACCAGGGACACCCACCAATCGCCCGCAAGATGAAGATAAAAGCCTTGCCTGAATTCATACTGACACAAACATCTTCCATATAGTCAACTAACGTGTTAGTCATGCATGTCCAATAAAGATGAGAATATCACAAGAGACAAATTTGTAAGGCTTTCCCAACTTAGAGACAATTTCATTTATTTTCACTCCAAACAGAGATTTCATGTAAATAGGCAATGTGTCAATTCAATTTTCAAAGTTTTTACCTCTGCAGTTTTCCACTCCCCAATGGTATTTAAATGTTTGAGGGAATGCAGTTCCTAATATCCAAATCACAGACAGAAACAAAAAGAGGTTCAATCCCTCTGTTACATTCCATAAACAGTGAAAGCAATTTGATTTTTTCAAAATGTCATTCTGGAATGTTGAAAAATTCTTCAAGCTGTCACAAAACATAAGACAACAAAAAAAGAGTATGACTAAAACAAACAATTATCTTTCAAAGCACTGTGCAGATAATCTGCTAGTATTGTCCAGTTTTTGCTTGTTTATTGGGGGCTTTGGGGCCCGAAGACACAGGAAGTTCACAGAGGAGCCCAGAAGAAAGAAAGATGATAGAATTAGTTCAAAGAGGGAACAGATCACACTACAAACAGAAAAGAGATGATTTACACTTGAAAAATAAATATCATCTCTCAAAACTAAACAAATATCGACACCACAGAGAGATGATTTACAATGACAAAAAATATCTCTCCTTACAAAAATTAGCAATGGACATCACTCATGTATAAATGACAAAAAATTTCATTTCGCCTACAAATAAATAAATACTGAATAATGGCCGCCATCCATAACAGCTAGCCCAGGAAAACCCAGGATGTTTAGACCCCTTTGTGTACTAAAGTACTTTGTACCTCTAACTTCATTGTTTGTTTTCTTTATTGGTGGTTTTAGGGTCCCAGACAAGAGTCATGAGGTGCCCAAGGGAAAGTAAGTTGGTTAGATAATTGAAAAGAGAGAACAGATCAAACCATAAATAGAAGAGAAATGATTTACAATAAAAAATAAATACCATCTTTTAATACTGATCAACACCAAATAGATATTATTTAAAGTAACAAAAAATATAATCTCTCCTAACAATAATAAATAATGGTCATCACCCAGAACAGCATAATGGTCCAGAAAGACCCAGGATCTTTTGAGCCCTATGTGTACTCAGTATGTCGAATTTGTGACCTTAGAAATATGTACCAAAAGGTATGAATAAGGATCAGGATTGTGGGAGGAATTATTGGATAAATAAACACTACATATCCATGTAAATACAAATAATCAAACACCTTCATTATTATATAAATGAATAACTGCATTAAAATATATACCAAAAATAAATTTTCAAAACTGACTGATAATCTAGTTGGTAACAGACAACATTGGCATGATAATTAGCAATCTGGTTACATGAAAAAGGTTGTCTGGAACAATTCAACAAACAAACAAACAAAAATTTCCATAAAGATAAATCTGAATCATAAATCATAATACATTAGCAAGGGAGGACGATGAAACAGACGTGGCTGTCAGCTCTGTCTTCCCAGAATTCTTGGCATTGCAAGGGGATGCGCTCGGAACATTGCTGGCCCATGCACACTCTTTGTTTTGTTTCCAGGAACAGCTTTCATCCCCATAAATTTCCTTTGCAGAGGAATAGAGGAAAAGGAAACACAAGTATTCCAAATTAGCATGTCAAAGAGTGAGAGAAAGTTGTTACAATAGTAAATGGCTCTGTCATGGGGAACTAACCAACTCGTACTGCTGCTTGCAGTTGTTACTCTCACTGTACAATTCTGTAACCATCCCAGCTTTGTGCTAACAAAAATGAAATCGATTGAAATAAGTAATACTTATATGACCTTTACATGAAATAAGAGGCAAAAGGGGTTAAGAAGTATTATATTTCTCTCTCGAATCCACCTCTAATCATGTGTGTATAACTATAGGTGAGAATTTCCAACTACTTCACAGTTTACCAATCAAGCTCAGAATAATTGTTAATTCTTGATAAAGTCAATGAAAACCCCAGATGATTTGCAAAAAACAAAAAACAAAAATGAAACAAATAAAATAGTCAAAGTAAATGAGGAATCTCAACCTTTCCTCTTGGGAAACTTTCAGATTGCCACTGTAACAAAAGACTAACCTTTTTCCATACGGGCACAGTTGCTTTGACTGTGTCAATGGCATAATGGACAGCTTCCAAAGATTCTTTTCTGTGATTGGAGGAAATAGCAATCACAATACTAGCCTCCTTTACAGGCACAACCCTGTCATATTATAAAAAAAGACAAAAATTATTGTAGTCTTCCTTACAGCATATATTTAAATAAAATCCACCAATAGTGTCCCATTGAAATAAAATATAAAATTAAAAGAATGGATTATAAAATAAAATAGTAAGATAGTCAAAGTCATTTTTCTTTGCACTATCTTTTCAGGAGTATGACATCAAATCATTTCAAAATTTCTCTGTATCATGTGTTTTTTTCCTCTTGAAAACAAAGTCCCAGGAGCACATAACAACGAAAAGTTTCAACAAGTTGACAAGTTGGCTTAGTTGTAGGAAATCAAATTTTCGACAGTTCAAATCTTTTCGATTTAAAAACATACAAGAGTGCTTGAAACAAAAGAGGATAGGAAGAGAGAAGGCTGAAGGTAACACAGAATACGACAATTTGAATGCTCACCCAATTCGGTGAATGATTGCTATGTTGAAAACTTCCCATTTTTCACGAATAGATTTGCAGACTTTGAGCATTTCTTTCTTCGCCATTGGCATGTACGCCTCGTATTCCAATCTTACAACACTTTTACCATCAAAGTTGTCCCGGGTTGTTCCTGCAGTTGTTATAAAATTGAAATATTGTCATTTTTATTTATAAAAAGACTTAAGATGTCCACTCTTTTATATCAGAAAACACAATACAAAGGACAAAGGCTAAACTTGAGCTTAGGTGGCTGTAGCTGAATGAATAAGAATTACTAGAATGTACAAGATGTTGATTTCTTACAGTTTCAAGAAAATATAATCCTTCTCAAATTCTTAAAAGACCCCAACCTCAGCCCCCACCCTAATTCGTTTTTGGACACATGGACGCCTCTGTGCCTATGCACAGTAAGGGAATATATTATTAATCATTCAGCGGTTTTGAGTGTCACTGCTACATTCCATGAACAGCCCAGACTAGTTATGGTTAACAACTACTAGACCTTATCAAGAAGAGCAACACTAAAACATTGACCTACCAACAAAGAGGGAGACTGCACCACAACATGGTGATGACACAAGGTCCGAGATTTTTTCAATTTCCAGTTTATCCTCTGTGATATCAACAATATCAGCTCCTGGAAATAAAAAAAGAAATACTATGATATGAGAAAAGTGGCAAGAAAGCAATCAAGAAAAATAAGAGTCTGGAAAACAAAATAAATACACAAATAAACACAATTAAGCAATATTAATTGCCTGGAAAGGACATTAAAGATTATTATTACTATTAAACTTATGGAACATCTTTTTAAATTCTGGCCATAACGTCATCAAGACGACAGAAAAAAAAACGGTTAAAAATAATCATACCAAAAATTGTTGATAGATTGTTCATTTTATAAGGATGTATTACGAGCAATGGATAAACACACCTTGCAATATTTTGTTTCATGTTCTCCCACAAACCCCTGTACTTAAAAATTTAAGTACTAATGAAAGTTCAAGTTTTAAGACTGTTTTACTTACCAGCCATCGTGATTCACAATGAAATTGTTTCAACCACCACTTATGGGAGGAATGATACCAATTTCGTCCCCCTGCTTTATTTCAACAGTATCCTCCCCGTCAAGGTAGTCCTCGTTCAAGGACAACAACACACTGTTTTGGATGATACCCAATCTATGGACAAATTTGACCACAAGAGAAAATGAAAAAAAAACCAAACAATAAAAAAGGCTGTCCTTATTCGCAACACCCTTTCCCGATGTTAGATAAATTCATCTGTTGGATAATTTCCCACTTACATGAAACAGAAAATGAAAATCTATCAATATTTAAGTGTTTTGTCACAAAATATAAGTGAAAATATTGGTTTGAAGCTTTTAAAATACTTTTATTCTAAATACATCAGTTCGTCCATTGTTTCCAATACTTTCAATTTTTTAATAAGGTTTAGAGGGAAAAGAGTATTGCGAATAACTACTGCCTAAAAAAAAGAAGGGTATCGATTTTGACTGTTATTGCTTCATAATGCCTTGAGTGAAACAGATATTCGATTACTATAAATAAAGTGAAAATATCTGCAGAGTATTTAAAAGCTGTAGATATTTCTTCACTTTTCCTTATTTTATTTCATCATCATTTTCTTATAATCTGACAAAGTGACTTTTGGTAGAAAAAAAAAACACTGAATCAAAATCTAGAGCTTTAAAACAACTTTTCCTTAGAGTGTTTAACCACCACTTCATCCTTATAGATGGAAAATGCAAAGCAAATGCATACATACTCTGGAAAAGCTGATACAATTTGCTTCAGTACAAGTGACGGAGTACAAATACGTTGAATTTCAATTTCTTTCTCTTTCTCTCCAACAAGCTCTCTACTCTTGGCGAAAAAAAGGAGCTTTACCTGAAAGTATACACATTTATACAAAATTTCATTGAGCAGAAATAATGATTTTGAATGCGAGAATAAAGTTAAAGCCATGTATTTTCTTTTTCTTTATTGACTTAATTTCTTAATAGACTGATATAGCATAGCATTGAATCATCGAGAGAAGAAAAGTTATAAAGTCCAAAAGATCAATGCCAAAGACAAAATGCTAATCAATTGTTTATTTCCTTAGACTAATGTAAAGGCTTTGGCCATTGTTGTTCGGATGTGTGGGAGAGAAAAGAAAATCGGGTAAAATTTTACAATTTTGCCCGTCCCATAAAACACACTGAAATGGACCGTTTCCTACTAATTCCACCCTCCTGA
>JBCIKM010496873.1:0-10099 GCA_039654465.1 Melibe viridis | reverse complement strand
GTCTGTCTGTCTGTCTGTCTGTCTGTCTGTCTGTCTGTCTGTCTGTCTGTCTGTCTGTCTATCTATCTATCTCTCTTCTGTCTGTTTCTCTGCCAAACTATCTATCGATTCATCGGCATATTATATTTTTGTCTATAAAACAATCTCTTCAAATGTTTGTTTATCCACCTTTCCACCGCGTGTTATATCCGCATTCCTAGTAATTCATCTACCTCAATCTCTGCCTGTCTTTTCATCTCGCTTTCTGTCTATCTGTGTATCAAATGTTTAGCCTTTTCTTCCTGTTGGAGCGAGGGGGAGGGGAAGGGAGAGTCGATACACCTGAGTGAGCCCTCATAATTTCTTTTTAAATCTTCAATAGAGTTGAAGTCATTGCTGAAAGAACCGACCTAAATCAGGGTCTTAGGAGCACAGCAGAAACCAAAGGGGGCAAAAGAAGTTACTAGGTATGTCAATGTATCATTCACTTTTCGTTTGTCCGGGCACTCCCCATGCCCCTGGTGTTAAAATATGTTAAAGTCCCTTTTATAGCATGTTTTGAATTATTTCCTATGTTCTGTTATAGTCTGAATTACCAAAGCATTCTTTCACATATCATATTGCCGACCCGGTCATTTTTAATACTGAATTTAGCTTAAGCGCTGTTTCATTCACATTTTTAAAAAAACATTTCGTCATCCAGAAAGAATACAATAACATTTCTTTCCCAAAGAAATTCAACATAATCCAATATTTCAATTTAAACCCAAAAGGCTGAAAAGCATAAAAACTTGTCTAAGTATATACATTTTCACGTTGAAGTTTTACAGAGTAGTATTGAGGCATTGACCATCATACACCCCTATCATTAGCCCGAGAGTAGTGGAAAGAATTATAAGTAATGATAAGCGTAAGAAAACCGACGGAGAAGTCCTGTCTGATGGTTAAACAGAAGGAGTTCGCACTAGAAAGTAGATGACAATCAAAAAGAAGGCTGTGGCAGACACCATGCCGAGAAAAGCCAAAGCCACAGAAAGAAAGGCAAAATTAACAGGAACGTCCGAAGTGAAGTTGTCTGAGGTGTCTGATGCTGAGGAAGTCACGACATTAAGTCATCATAGTGTGTCCCCAAAGCACCGGCTCCAGGCTTTCGCTGCGTCTGTACAATTTCGTAGGTCTTCTCCCGAACAAGTGTCCAGACTCCAATCAAGGGCCAATCAACTAAGTCAATAATTGCAGAGCCACAGAGACAGCAGACCTGTTGGATTTGTGCACACATACATAAGGTCGGCGCCAACTGCCGCTCTCACGCTTCCATCAGTGCAGCAATGAGTAATTTCAGGGGTGAGCAACAGGCGGAGAAGGGGGGGGGGGGGTATTTTTGTATTTGTTTACTATTGTGATAACTGACATGCATAAGAATATACCAGAAGCCTCGGGGTCTCTTTTCCTATTCTTTTATTTTACATTAAGATTTATTTAATCCGGTTGGTTTTCTTGATATTCTCACAACCGCCCCGCCCGCGTACTGTCTTGTCCTAGTTTTAATTCAAATGTGTGTGTTCCCATTTAGCTGGTTAAAGTCCGAAATTTGTGACAGAAAAGGTGTGTGAGACGAATGCTGCTCCTTCGAAATAATGTACAAACGTGACAAAAGACAGGATTGGAGCGCAAAGCTGTGGGCTTTGGAACTGTTTAAAAGTATGAAACCTGTCTTTGTTTTCAAAGATACTGTAAAACAAAAGAGGTTGTACCATTGTCTTCATGAAATGATCAGCCTTCAAAGCAGAGCCTGCCAATTTGTAACAGTAATGAAAACTAAACAAAAACAAACTAAAAAACAAAAGCACCCACTACTACTAGCTAGCGTAAAAAAAACATCGTGTCCCAACCCACATTATTTTTAAGCATTATGCTTCACATTCTGGGAGATGTTCCACCGCCTAACGAGTCTGAAAAAGGCTCATAAAGTGAGCGTTATCACCCCGGTTGACAGGCGCTTCTTTAAAAGGTCAAACTTCAAGACAAATTTGATATAAATTATTTTAATGATCTTACCATGATTTTTTTACGTTGATATAGGGATGATTTTAAAATCCGCTCACAGGAAGGACGAACGCGACGAGAAGACACAGAGCAACAAGTGGTGACACAGAAAGAGACAAGTTTAAGACACCACACACACAGACACAGCCCCCCTCTCTCTCTCTCTCCCTCTCTTCTCCCGAAACGAGGACAGCATGAGGGGACACGAACAATCGCCCGCTGAGCTTCACCAAGCCTACCCTGAACCGGAGCGGGAGAGCGGGCAGAGTGCCAGGCCTCGGCGACGATTAGCTTCTCGAGCGTTTACGGCAAACTAACAAAGTGATTGGCGAGAGGTGCGCAAATTATTGGGCGCACACAGGCCCCGGGCCCCGGGCACTGTCGCATTATGACAACAGCCGCAGTTTTGACAGACTCTTCACCTCGTTTTCCCGCCTTTCGTCCCCGCGCTTTCGAATGTAAAGAAATTACCGCACTCAGCCTTCTCCCAAAAATCCCCCGCCCACCCCGATCTTCTAATTTGTCCTTAGGTCGTATCACATCATGCTCCAAAACCTGAATTCCACTTGTTTGTTCTCCCTCTGAAAATTCTTGAATTCAGCGATGGCGAGAATAAAGAAGCCAAGCATCTCCCGTTTCAATACTTTCTGTCTTTTTTGTAGAAAGTGTAGCATTGACATACTAAATAACGACAGAACGGGAAAAATTACGTTGAGATTTCAACGGTGCAGTTAAATGCAATAAAATAGTCCCAAAACTAACCTTTGAAGAGATAAGAGTTTGATTCATAGGTTTTACCTCATATTAATTATTTTTTCTTGGGTCACACCCAAGGCGTCATGTCAACCTATGATTGATATCAGATCACCATAATTTTATCAGATTATTGCAAACTATCCTCCATAATACAACCACCGCCCAAAAATAATGTTTTGACTGAGACTTGTTTTAGGCTGAAAATTCCGAAACGTCCACCTTCAGTAAATTGGATTTCAAGGCAAAGTAAAATAACGCCCCTCTGAGAAAGACATCCAAAGGCGTCATCTCACGTGATGAGTCGATCCAAATTGCTCTTGGCTATGACAATAGGCTCATCCTTTGCACTCTGACTCCCGTATGGAACCAAAGACTCGATGATGGGATTGAGAAAATAGTGCCGGTGATTGGAGTCTGATCAGAGCGGACCCCAGATAATGGAGCGGACTAACACTTTTTTCTGTTGTTTGTTTTTGTTTTAGTTTCTTGTAGTAAGTGATAACAGGGGTTTTTATTCTCTAGCTGATTGAAACGTCTGAAAAGTAAATGGCTAACAAGTCTTCTTAATGAATTGTATTCGTGTGTTTTGTTTTTTTAATTCTTTCTTCGGAATGTCTGTAAGGAGACGATAATTTTTTTTTAGAGAATGATCACTCCCTTATTACTTCTTCGTGTCACTCCGCTCTTATTGACCCAAGATCCAATGGCAGGAACAAAAGACTCCTGTCATGGAACCAAGTTATTATTAAAGAATAGCTTGAACGTTGTTTTGTATTAAAGCGTTGATCACAACCTGGCCAAACGCATCACCTGCGAAAATTCTCAAATCGCAAACTTATATTGCAAAGTCAGTCACAAAAATGTTCAAATCTGCAGTTTCCAGTTACTGTCTCCCCTATCTGCCAAGCATTTGTTATTGCTGTGGCTTAAATTTCGCGAAGAGACTTTCATCTGATTAATTAATTCGTTGACATCTTAAAAAGTGGTTTTATCAAAATTTACGATCACGCTCCACGTGAAAAAATGTAAAAGAATTTTCTATTGGGCTCATGTAATAGAATATGAACAGAGAGATAATTATTCTTTTCTTTTAGTGTCTTTTTTTATTTTAATAGATTAATATGAAGATTTATATAGCCCCTATCCACGTTTTTCACCATACTCTAGCGCTTTACAGCACCATATCCCTGGCAGACAACGAACATATAACACACATAACGATACGAGCCTATCAGGTGCGTTGCAATTTTTCAGATAGAGCGACAACGCTGTCTACAACCAGATAGGATGAGGACAGTGTGGTTCAGTGCCTTACCGAAGGACACAAATCGATGAAGAGGGTAGGAATTGAACCCACGCTCTTTAGTCTGAAAGTCAAATGCCTTACCAGTTGAGCCACTGTGCCCCTGAAGGAATTAATTTTTTAATGATATCTTAAGGGTACCAATGATATGGCATTTCAAAAGCGCGACATCAAATAATATTAATAAGACAATCGATTTTGGCGCCACGATGACAAATTCAGAGCGCACAAAACTATTTCATTTCCATGAGAAGAACCTCACGAGTGTTACTTGTTCACGACTTGTCCAAAAGCAACAACATGGAGGCTTTTAAAGAGGATGGCTCAGCGGACAAGTTGCTGTCCTCACGGTCAGTTGCCAGGTGACCTGGCAGATCCCGGATTTGATTCCCCTTCCCTGGGACTTTCAACCTTCCTGGGGGTGGGGTGGGGTGGGGGGGTGGTTCTCTGTCTTGATATGACTTTGCCTCATCTTGGTGCTTATCTAAACCATTGTCTATGATAATTCATTTCACTCGAGAACGGCCAGGCCACAATAAATGAAACCAGAATTAACTACTGTTCCCATTATTTATCACTAGAAAACAATGGGATAGCATGATTTACGGACACGACTTAGTGTTTCATGATAACTAAATAATACTCAACACTTGGCATTTATTAAACATTATGATATAGCATGAAATAAGTTCACTGCATGCAATGAGGCGTGTGTGACGATATGGGCTGTCGGGCTGTGATGTAAATAGATCAATTATTATTTCCCTTGCTTCGTCCCGACAGGGAGCAGAGAGAGACCCGGTACGCAGGAGTCTGTCCAACAAACAGCTGGTGTCACAGAACTAGTGGGGTGTCTTGCTTGTTATTTTCCCTGGGTTTTGTTGTTGTTGTTGTTTATTATTTTCTGTTGTGTTTATTTGTTAGTTTGTTTTGGTATTCTTTTTAACTTATTTCAACCTACTTTATAACAGGTGCATGAAAAAAGGCCCAAAACCAGAGCACTCAAAATGTATGTTAGAATTAAAATAGTTTAACAAAAAAAAAACCATGACAAGCAAGGATTAAAAACAGATTTAATGACTTATATTAAAACTACTTTAAAAAATGTCCACATCATCGACTTCGCGGCACGACTCTGAAGAAGACATTTCAGCCAAAGCTTTATTTGACCAATGTTGATGATCTTATTACTATGGAAATTCGTTTACAAATTGTCTTTGCGATTTTATTCAAAGTATAAAACTTTTACATCTTCCTCTATTATAGATATATTTTTTTGTTAATGGCGCCTAAAACAGGAATAAGCGAGTTGGCACAGGATATGAAATTCAACACAAATTTAAAACTCCGTGGCTTTGACTCACCTCGGCAGTGTACCTTTACTCTTTTCTGTTTATTTTCATATTAAAACTGTCAAATTTGATAAAGCAAACAATCTCGGGTGAAAAAAAAAATTTAACTTTCATACAAGTCTGCTCTTATTACAAAATAGATCCGAGTGTCATGTCTTTTGGTAATGATGAGTTCATTTCAGTGTCATAATGTTCAATACAACTATTCTGTGTCGACCATGATCGTATAGCAACGTTTGTCATGTAAACAGGAAGCAATTCTAGGTCAATGATATGGGTATTTTTTGGGTAGTCGTAATAAAACATCCAAATCTCACGTGCCTATTACCGCTGGGCCTTGACACTCTAAACTTAAGATGTTGATCATTGATCATGCCCAGTTATGTTAAACTAGACGGTCTGTATAATAATTAGAACACTGTTTTTGGGGCGCTCTGGTTTTGGGCCTTTTTCACGCCCCCGATATAATCCCCTACATTTCGCGTTATTAGAGGTGAAACTGAGGGGATCTTCTTGGTTATCTGGTAGTGGATCTCATTATTATAGTACTCTGCGGTGGACCCTATTTGGCTCGCAGTCGAGGGTCCTGAATATTTCGGTTTTGCTCCTGTTAGTCGATGCGTGTAATACAGGCATAAGGCTCCTATCTGCAAGATCAGCTCTTCTCTTTATTGTCCCCGTAGGCACGTCTTTGCTGCCGGCCTACTGGGGTGTGCGTAGGCTTCAGGTGTAAGATGAGATCAACTGCGATCTACGATCAAATAGAGTCGCAATCTGAGGATGGCAAGTAGATAGAGTCGTAGTTGTATGGAGGATGGCGGGAGAGGTGGGGGGGGGGGGGGGTAGGAGACAGGGAAAAGCCGCAGTCTCTGTCATAATGCGACAACAAACGAGGGCATAGTCCTGTGCATTGCGCACCCCCCATACACCTGCCCACACCCACACCCTCAAATACCTCTCTAATGATTTGTCACACTGACAGGACCCTTTTTCATGCCTGCCAACTTACAGTTTTTCATTCGGTCGGCGTTCCGTCATGGATGAAAACTTTTAAACTATTACCCACATGACACCATGACAATGACGAGAGAATGATTAACTATTCTCTTGTCGGATTTTGGCTGTTTATTTGTTTGCTTGTTTTTTTTGTTGTTGTTTTTTTTTGTTTTTTGTTTTTGGTTTGTTTGTTGTTTTTGTTTTGTTTTTTTTGGCATAAGGATTTTATTTCAAAGACCACCCCGTCTTAGAGATGAAGTTACCAATTCGATTGCGTTCTAAGACAAGCTGGCATAAATTATTAAAACTATCAAAAATTACAAATACTTTGTGCAATTGGAATTCATGGCCTTTTGATCACTTTCAATATTGAATCCGTAACAGTTTGTAATCATTATTTATATCTCAAATACCTCACAACTCAACCGTTCAAGTTCTCCTTGTTGTCTCCACACAGAATATTCAAAACGGCTTTTGCAACCCTCTTCAGAAAACAGGGTTGGCAACCTGTCCGAGGCCGTTTCAAGACCGACGTTTTCACTCCATTCCTTTGACTTGGATGTGTGTACGTTGAATAAAACCCCTGACTTATCACTTATTTCTTTGGAAGTACAGATAGTAGACAGTGCAACACTCGATTCAAAACAAGAAAATGGTAAGTTTTGTTTCTTTCTTGTACCGTATTCAACTTGCCTTTTTGCCACATTCAGAGCTTACAATTAAATGGGGTTACTTTCATTATCAATACAACAACATATGAAAACTTTCGTGAAAAATAGAACATTCTGGCTTGAATTTATCGTACTACTTGCTAAACAAAACAAAAGAAAAAATATCCGTTTTGCGCTTTTTTCCCGATAGTCTTCCTGACGCACGTTGGTAAGAGAGTACATTTTTCGCAACAGAAGCGCTCTTTGGCTTGTTTTATTTGCGCTGCATGGGAGCGTTTATAGACGTTGAATTCAAATTTCTACCTTGTGATTAATGACGAATTCCATAAAGTTTTAATAGCTCAGTCGTTTGCCCTGATCCTAAAAGCTCTAAGAGTTTTGTCATTACATTACGTTGGCTCACTGTCTTTGGTTTGATATAATAACCTGTGATGCTCATGTCAAAGTGAGCTCTGACAGGAAAAAAAATAAAAATAAGAATTAGAAATGACGTTATGTTATCTTGCTAAACATAATCAGACCAATAAAAAATACATTAACAATTAGGAGAGCTGGTTCACATAGCAATATGTGGTTGTTTAAATCAATCTGTAGTATGTTCACATCTCACATTGGTGAGTCATTAAATTTCAATTGAATTACACGGTGTTTAGAATTACATGATTATTCATCATACTTATTGTTTGAACATAGATAGTTGTGCTCCAAAGGTTCACGATTAATATAGGGAGAAGTCTTAACAGCTTGATTCTAAATCGCACTTGAGTGGAACAGAGTTACATGTCTTAAGTTGAAATTATTTTCAGCCTTTAAGAAAGGCATTCCGATGAACTTTGACAAGGTTATGCGGCCTAAAACAACGCCATGACTTTTTCATTTGAAAAAAAAATCCCAAACAAAAATGCAGATTTAGATCAATAAAAACTTCAGCAAAGAGAGAAACAGTGCTCGTTTGAATTTGAATTTTTTTTAATTGCTGTTGCAAACCTGCACTATAGAAAATACCATTTCTCCTTCCACCAAATTCTTCTTCTGAATGGTAATCAAAAGAAAGAAAAAAAACCAAATAAGCGAACAAACAAATAACCCAGCATACGTTTTCCTTTTCTGCTCAAAATTCAGTCAAAGTAATAAATTTTCTAAACAATTCAAAATGGATAGTGGTTGTTTTTTCTCTTTATTTCAATGAGGACGACCATGGCTAAATCATCGGTTCCAACATCGTGTAATCCCCGCCCAAGTCACACTATTTATAAAACATCTCTGGGTTACTCTTTTTTTCTTCTTTCGTTCCCTATCTTGATACAAATCCATTTTTTCATGAATGAGATTTGGGCGTGGCGTTTCTTAGACACTGTCTTTGTTGCCTCTCAACATTTATTCAAAAATAGTTGTATTTTTTATGGCTTTTTTACGGTAGAGCAAACAAGATTAATGTGTCGTAGTGACATCAAGCAAATAAGGCAACCAGCCCAGTGAGACCTGAGCTATTAATATGAAGGCTGATCCCCAGCCCGAATGTTCAAAGTGCTTCATTCTCTCTCAAGCGAAATAGAACTCTGATATGGGTCGTGTGTAAATCTTAAATGGGTGTGTTGTTCAGACATGTCAAGATAAGACTTGTTTGAGCTTGTCGGAAGGAAATGTACTCGAGTCGAGGGAAGAGAATATCATACAGTGGTTTTCCCTTCAAAAACACAATTGTAGTAACCTACCTATTCAACTACCACAATGGCATTGTCAAATGGAACTAAGAGCCTCCAACTGGCCTTTCCTCGAGAGAAATGAGGTGGGAGCTGGCACTGGGAATAGAAGATAACCAAGGAAAATGATGTAGCAGTGCAGTGCCACGATGAGCCAAAGTCATTGAAAGAAAAAAGAAAAAAGAAAAACAGGAAAGTAGGAAGTCGTCCGAGGTGGGAATCAAACCCCGGGCCTGCTACGATACCCATGGCCTTGCCACTGCTTGGACGTCGAGCTTGTGAGGGATGGGTGTGTTAGGGGGGAGGGGAGGGGGGAGGGGGATGGAGTGGGATTTGGGTGGGTGAGGATGGGGAGGCATTTTTAGACTCTGCACATAACTTCCTGATTGGATCTTCAAATAATTTCGAAAAATGGCAAAATATCTTTTTTTATTTATTCACAGTCTGACCAGTTTCAAACACAAATCCATTGAAATTAAAGGATAAAGGAGCTTCAATAAAATCGTTTGTCTCCGTGAAGCCAAAGGCCTGAGTTTCCCGAAGCCATTTAACCGACACAACTTTGGCATGGTAATGCTTGTAGGCCATTCATTTATTGAGAGAAACAGAATCAATGGGTCCTTCATTATTTCCTTTGCGGACCTACTTTGCGTTTTTGTTCGTTTTGTGGAAGGGCCCTTCATAGAAATAAAAAAAAAACAACTGTAGTCTTCTGTCACGTGTTTGAACCGTGAAGCTCACATAGTGAACGCTAAATGGGTTGATATTGCATTTCCAATTGATAACCGTTACGCTTATAACCCGGGTTCGAACCCCGCTGTGGCGCTTTGCAATCCTCTTATTGAGCAAAATCTTGTCCACCTTTTGGACAACATAACAACTTTAGCAACTCACATAAATTTATACCGCGCAAAAAATCAATCAAATAAATAAATAAATAAATAAATAAATAAATAAATAAATAAATAAATAAATAGATAAATAAAATAGATACATCAAATAAAGAATAAATAAAAATTCCCTCTTTGACAAAAGTTTTAAGGGCACTAAAGTAAAACTACTTTATTAAAAACATAATGCAGCAACGCCCATAATATACATTCAGACATTAATACGAATAGTCACACTCATAACACAATCATGCACACACACACACACACACACACACAGACACACACACACACACACACACATACACACTCTCTCTCTCTCACACACACACACACACACACACACACATACACACACATACACACATACACATACACACACACACACACACACACACACACA
>JBCIKM010496872.1:0-19891 GCA_039654465.1 Melibe viridis | reverse complement strand
CTTTTAACTAATTCTATCATCTTACTTTCCTCTGGGCTCCTCTATGACCCTCGTGTGTCGTGGGGCCCTAAAACCTCGAATAAACAAACAAACAAACAAACAGGCTGTTCCACCTTAATTAAGCAACATTCTTTCATTATGAGAACGGTTAGTACTTGGAATGGCCTCTCTTTTGTAACCAAGGATTGGAATTCTCTCAATGGCTTTAAGAATTCCGTTGATAAAGAGTTACAATGTCTGTTCTATGAGTATGATGGAACATAATATATTTCTATACGTACACAATGTAATTCAATTGAATATTTTGACTCACTTTTGTGTGATGTGAACATGCTTCTGACATATTTCAACAAACTTCCCATTACTGCATGAACCATATTATAATTGTTAACGTATTTTAACTGGTCTGATAGTGTCAGGCAAGATAATGCATTGTCCTTTCTATTTCTTATTTTAAGTTTTGTTTCTGTTATAGTTTACTGTGAAATGAGCATTACAGGTTTTGCTGTAGCCCATGTAGCTCTTGATGATATGATATTTGAACAAAAGTGATCCATTAATAATTTTTTAATGTTTCAGGTAAAAAGAAGAATTGATTCTTTTATCCGAAATAAAAGGAATGACGTCAATGAACGCAATGTGCGAGAATTCATTTCTCCATTTGGTTCAGGTTGGTGCTATAATGTTTGGAGTGGTATATAGACAGCCAGTAAATGTAATGCAAAATATTGCAGGCTTTTCTTGACAAGTAAAAAGATATAATTTTTGGCCATTTTTATGCTTGAGATTACCTTTTCTTTATCAGGAGGATAGACTCTATTCCATTCAAGAGTAAAAGGCTTCTCACAGTATAGATAGTGGATTGAGGAAATTCAACAAACTCTTTCATTCTTACGTGCAATTAGGTTACAAGGGGGCTGAAAGGAAAGGACTGTTACCCACATACATTGATTACAGTCTGTTGAATTTAACAAAGACCATTACATATTTTGACAGTTTTTAGCAGTGAAATATAGATGAAAGGATTATAAATTTCATATGATCTATACCCAACACAGGATGCAGGATAATTTTTAAAATGTGTATTGCATGATTTTCTAGCCTTTTTTTTTATCTGACTTCAGCTTTTACATCACTGGCTGGTTCCTAATTTCTATGGTTTTTGTTTTATTCATTTTTCATTGGACTGGCCTCTAAATTTGTGAAAGGGCTGAATTTAATTTATAATTATTTTTATAAAAAAGAAATTAGCCACTCCACCTGCCTGTGAACACAAAAGTGCTGCAGCTAAGGCACCCGTGTAGGAAATAGATTATTCATCGGGTTTACACTCAATGCCAACAGGAATATCCCAATGTTGTCCTTGATAGCCCCAGCTCAGTTTCAAGCCTATACCCTTTGACGTGCGGGTTGAACATCTTACCAACTGAACTAGTGTATCACCATTGCTCATACTTTGTCATATTCTCTATAAATCTTCAGTGTATAATCTTTTGCAGATCCCGAATACAGCTGCGCTCGTGTTGAAGCTGTATATGTTTGTCGAGAGGGCACAAAAAGTCACATCAACTTGAAGAGTGTGGATAACAGCTATGGACCCCAAACACGTCTTAGACCAGATATGAGTGATGAAAGTTCGTCATGGATTAAGTCAGCTGATGTACAAAGAGCTGAAGCAGTAGAGGAAAGACTTTTGAACATGGAAATGCACTTGAATATTTCAGGCAGTAAGATTTTTGGAAAGCATCATCTACCATGTTGTCACAAAAATTAAAATTTCAAAGGCTCTAAAGATGTTCCTTATACTTGTACTATAAATATGTGATTGCCATGGAGGATTTTACTGCAGTATCTGATTTTTCAGATACCCACAGAAAACTTCTTTCTCTCAAAAGCTCCTTGATTTTAGTCATGTTTACCTCTTTATTATTAGTTTCTTAAGCATTTTGAAAATGTATTGTTTTTCTGTGGTTTTTGGTTGCAGTTTATTGAATTAATTCACATTTTATCCTTTTTCTTTTCGTCTAGAGGGCTCAGACATTTTCAAGAGGTTAAAAGCTCTTGAAGGAAGGATAAGCTTTTTGGAAGGAGTTTCACCTGAATATTTTGCAAATGGGGTAAGACCAAATGTCGGAAGATAATTTTAATTTTTAATGCCTGTACTGCTTAACCTTTACTGCCAGCAGCTGGACTGGGAGGCCCACCCCTGTACATATTCAACTACTGTGTCTTTAACCATTAACTTCCTATAAGTTTACTGAAAAGACATTCATTCATTCATATTATCAGCGTAGTGAAAATAACCCTGTTTGACCCAAGGACAAATTCATACTAAAATATTCAATTCGCACACATATTGACAAATATGAACTAAAAAAATACCAAAATGTACAGAAATGATGTACCTTTCAGATGATATATAGTTTTATTTGTTAACATAAAAAAAAAGTATATTTGAAAAATATTGGGAAGTGGAAAAAAAGAGGAATTCAACAGTATATTTATGTTGCCTGAGGCATCATCACTATCCACATCAGAGTCTTCATATTCACTCTCAAAAGCTTCTGATTGCTCATCGCCTTAAAATCAGACGTCAATTTTGTCAACAACTGGTAAAAAAAGTTAGACTGAACCAAAACTTGAAGCCATAACTTCAAAAAAACGTAGCGCAGGCTAGAATAGTTGTAACAGCGATCGATAAAGAGAAAACAAAAGTATCGCTCTTCTCATTTCCAGTTCAGCCATGTGTGTTTCTGTGCAAACTGTGTTGCAGTGTAAATAGCGATTTAGTGATTACGATTTACCATGTTGCTCGTGGGCGATCTAGGACAAATAAGTTACAGGCAATAGCTGGCGTGCTGGACATCAGTGATTAGATAACAGAATACACTCTTGAAACTCTAGATATGTTTTTTTTTATGATCCTGTGTGTGAAATTTTTTTTTTTTTTTTGTTTAACATTGTATTTTTTAATGATTTTTTCCCACAACTTGTTAGTTCTGCCACTCGTGTGGCCTCTGAGGCCCATATAACACAAAGAGGGATTTATTCTTGTTACATCTAGTCCAAAGCCCCCTAGGCCTCTCTCCCACTGTCTCTCTTTCGATACTATGTCTGTTTCTATTTGATTTTCTCTCTCTCTCTCTCTCTCTTTGTATCTGTGTGTGAACGCGTGCCCATTTCTCCCTCCCCAAAAACGAGAGTTTTTACATTATGGCAAGCAGCCACCTCCCCCTGACACTCTCCCTCTTTCTGTCTACCTGTCTCTCGCATCCTCCCTTTCTCTTCCTCTCTATCTCAAACACAGAAGTTGGAAACCAGCCCTATATTCCCCCCTCCCCCGCTTCTCTCCCTCCCTCTCTCTCGTTCTCAATATAGCCCTATAAGCCCCTCCACCTCTCTCTGTGTCTCTGTCTCTCTAGCTATATCTATCTGTCTATCTATCTCTATCTCTCCCTCACCCTCCACCTCTCTCTCTTTCTCTCTCAACACAGAAGATATAAACACAGCCCTATAATCCTCTCCAACTCTCTCATTATCTCTCTCTTTCTCTCTCAACACAGAAGATGGAAACCCAGCCCTATATCCCCATCTCTCTCTCGTTCTCAGCACAGAAGATGGAAACACAGCTCTATAATCCACTCCACCTCTCTCTCTCTCTATGTCACCCCCCCCCCCCTCTCTCTCTCTCTATGTCACCCTCCCCCTCTCTCTCAACGCAGAAGATATCTTCACCTCTCTCTCTCTCTGTCTCCTCTCTCTCTTCTTTATGCTATACGGGCCTCTGAGGACAGTTTTGAATAGGAGGTTTTCTAGCGAGCGGCGATAAAGTTTAATAGAATGTTTCTCTCTTTTTCATACCTTCTTGTATACAATATCAACTTTTTAAAGCTTATTACTAGGCGGGATTAAACTTTTGTACTGCATCTGATATTTCAAGTTTTACTCACTGACTTAACAGAAATTTAACAAGTACACCTGATTTTTTTGAAAACCATATAAACACAGGGCTATGCCCAAACTGTAAAAAGTTCTTAGTTCAAGTCAATGTATTTAATATTGTTGTTCCCTGTATCTATTTCTTTATTTTAGTTACCTGCAAACAGTTATAAAATGATGCAATCAAAACAGAATGAAGCTGAAAATCCTGTGGAATCTGTTCAAGTAAGTTATTGACTCTGTCTCCTTTTACTTTTATTGATTCATGTATAAGTATAAGATTTTTTCTTCAATATGTCATTTTGTTAAGGATGAATTAGAAAGACTGATTGTTTGAAAAGTCTTGATTTAGATCTCTTTTTTACAGGGGAAAACTGTATGACTGCATATGACATCCTCTCATGTTGTTCCTTTATGTTTAAACAAATTCCTAGTACTAGTAAAACATAGCTTTTGTTTTTATTTGAATAAGAAAGCTTTATTGTTCCAAAGAATAGGTTGCCACATCTGTAAAGACCTTTTTCTTGGACTCAATCTAGGTTAGTAATGACAAGTTTGTCGTAGAATAAGAGGTCTTTCCCCTTTTTTTATTTGTCAACTGCAAGAGCTATTAAGGTGGGAAAAGGCTTCAGATATCTTAATTTCCCTAAGCCAAGTGGAGACTTACATAACAACAGCTGGTGCCTATAAAGATATTTTCATGTGAAAAATCTGTAAAAAAAAAGTAAAACACTGCCAGTCTTTTCCTTTATTTCATGCCATTTTTTCATTGGAGATTTCAAAATAGATAAAAATCAAGATTGTTTTTCACTGTTCAAAAGAAGGTTTCTGTAAAATGACACTATAACTTTTGTATCTTCTCATAGAAGCCTTTCATTTAAAATTTGTCTTGTTTCAGTCCAAATCCACTTCAGCAGTATCAATGGGGATAATGAGGGGGAAAAAATCTGATGTGCTCTTGTTAGTTTCATTTGATCTACAGCTTAATCCATTGGGAATTTAAAATCTGTTATTTTCTGATTACTTTCCTTACAGCCCCAGCACTTCCCTGACTATGCCCCTATACTCTTGTCCTGAAGATAAAAACTAGGCCTAGATTTTTCTTTTGAAATATATCTGTGTAAAAATTAAGATCGTTAACTCTTATTATAATCTTGAGAAGCCACATCGTAAAGTACCATAATAAAATCAGAGTTGAACAGTAGTTGTCCAATTTCTCAAAGTCTCTACATGCTAAACATGTTGTGTGCAAAGAAAATAGCTGTTTCATTGACTCATTGCCTCTGCCATGGAAAAAAACAACTTGATTTTTAATGCCACACAGCCTATGCCCTTAACAGTGAGTGATCACACTCTACATAAACTTTTTGTGTGGTAACTTTACTTTTGTCAAAATGATATAGGCAGTTACGAAGAAATCAGACTATTTGTAATGCGTCTTTTATTGTGGTCAATGAAACATCTTATTTTCCCATATTGTTATTCTTAAATGAGATATTATATGTTAGCTGGTTGCTTAAGAAAGAGAGAAAACACTCTGCATTTTAAGATTACAAGAAACAAAATAAGACAACTATTTTCATGAAGGTTATATAAGATACCACTTGGATGACAAATATAAAAACAAACAATAAACGAGACCATATATGAGGAAACACCTACTGATATGTATTGTCCTTTTATTGATTTTCACATAGATTACATGCAGGTATTCTTTTTGTGTTTTTATTTACAGGTTAATAATTTATCAGATATCAACAAGAGAATAAAACAGTTGAAGGATATCTTGAGTTCAAAATCTGAGAATAGAATGTCAGACTGAAACATCATCAGTGAAGACTAGAAAGCCACAGGTAATTATGAAAGTTAATGCTCCATACAATTTTAATTGCCTCTAGCCTCTAGTGCTTTTAGTTAATGCAATTTCTAGAGCCTTTAACTCACAGGATTCTATCAATGAGTGTTGGGGCATAAACAGCAAACTATATTTATAAAGGTTGCTGGAATATTAAGGGGTAATTTGTCTTTTTCTTTTTCTTAAACTAATACTAATACATGATAACATTCAACAAGTTTATTTGTGAGTTTGTAAGCTTGCCATTTTATAAGTATTTTATAGTTCACTTGTTTTCTAGTGCTGTATCATATCACGGTAGTTTTGATTAAAGTTTAAAAAAAAATAAGGGGAATAAAGTGAGTATTATGTTAAATAAAATGAAATTAAATTCTGTTTGTTTTGAAGGTAGAAAGATTCCTTTAGAGGAATTTGTGAAAATTTGTTTTCAAAATTTGGTCTTATATTTGCACCTTTTCATTATATTTTACATTTTGTTGTACTCGTATGATAATGACAATGGTCAAAGTAAAGAGAGCGTTTTTAACTGTTAGCTGAAAAAAATGTTTATCTTAATATATTAAATTGCTAGTTTCTCTTTATTACTTATTATTATGTAAGAGAAAAAAACAACAGATTGTGCTCTTTAAGATCTGGTTGTTGAAGTGATATTCTTATGTTGGGGAATGATGGGGAATATTACAAAATTATAACACTGGGTGATTTACTTCTTTAATTCATATTTTATCTTCCACTAATATTTATCAGCATTGATACCCTTGGGTACCCAGGAAATTTTTGAAAGCAGTCTTGTACAGAAGGGGTAAAAAGTAGCAATATGTGTAAAAAGATGCTGAAACTGCATAATTTTTAGTATGATCCAACTGAAAATAAAAAAAAAAATTTAAAAAATGTGAAAACAAATGGTTTTACTAACTAACTAACTTAAAAAAAAAAAAAAAAAAAAAAAAAAAAAAAAAAAAAAAAAAAAAAAAAAAAAAAAAAAAAAAAAAAAGGAAATCTGAAACATTAGTAGCAGTGCTGTTTAATTTAAATAATAAACACCATGAGGATTTCTTTACTTAAAATACTGTAAGTATTTTTATGCTCCCCACAATGATTACTTTCTAATGGTACTTGAGAACATGCAGGATGAAATTAAGCGAAAAAAAAAAATTGTTGTTCATATGATAATGCTAACACAGCCACCAGGTATGCTCTGTAAGAAAAAGGAGGGTGAGACTTTGGGACAGAAAAAGCCATAATCAGAATAGAATAATATGCGAAGGGTAGCTTAATCATTTGTGAGAGTAATTAGTGATAGTGAGAGAAATAAAAAACATATTTTTTTTATGAATGAGGGAGAGGGTGAGGGTTGATTGTCAAAAAAGGAAGCCAGTGATTTTGTTTCATGGCATTGTCATTTCAGCTGGTGCCAAAGGACTCATGAGGTGAAATAAGCCAGGTTAGGCTGTCCGAACTGGCTGAATCGTACTGGCTGTCAGGTACATCACACTCAGGACACAGATATGGATCTGCATCTGGGCCTCGTGGAATACCATTGTCTCTGGGGTCTTTCATATACCCTCGCACTGCACCACCATGATGAAGACATCGCTCTCGTTTCCAAAGTGAATGAGTGGGCTCAATGTTTATGATCTGAGGAGAATATGAGATGAGATAATTTAAAATGAGTAATATTTCAAAATTATTGTTCGTTTCAAGAATCTTGCTTGGGACATTCTTCTTCGTCACACCAAAAAATCTAACATAAAGACGAATTTGATTCATTAATTCGCTTTGATTACAATGGTGAATTTTGTTTTTGAATACTGCTTGAGCAAAATAAAGTATTTCAAACTGCAAAAGAGGCCACTCTTTCTTCCTCAAAGCAAGAGTTATTTGTTGTTAATACCTAAGTTTGTGTTGTTCTTTTCTTTTGACAAGACATCATTCCCAAATCATGTAGTTAGTAATTACAAAAAGGTTTCAGCATTTTTGTTGTTTTCTTCAGAACAGATTTACAGGAGCTATCAAAGTTTTCGAAGGATCTGCCTTTTAAACATTTATTTTTACACACTGAAACCTAAACATGAACATACCAATCAAACAACATGTATTTGTGGAACATGTGGTTGTCAAGCATCCATGTTTGTCAAACACCTCTCTATATCCTGAATTTTCTCCTTTTTATTCTTTGCATTCACTCCATCCCATCGAGAACAGGTTACAACAAATTCCTGAAACTAATCTCAGCACATCTGAGTATCCAAAGGGACTGTTTCCACATTTTCCTCACCAGATCAACGTTCATAGGGCATCTTACCCAAATTCAGAAGACTCTTGTGTACTTCAAAGGTACTCGATTGCAATAATGGAACAACTGTGTAATGAAACTTTCCTACACAAAGAGGATGGGATGGACAGGGGACACTTCATTCAGCTGTCATTTTCTCAATATGTTCTCCATACTGATGAAATACCTCCTCAACCACATTCCCTTGTTCTTTGAGTGTGAGCCCGTGAACAAGCAATTTTCTGGCCTTTCATTTTGTACTGCCCATACCTCCAACTCCAAGCATTTTAATAACAATAGGACATTTATAAAGCGCTTCCTCCATGGCCGTCACGATGCTCTAAGCACTGTACAATACCACATCCCTGGCAGACAATGAACATATAACACATATGATGATACAAGTTGCCTGCGAGGTGTGTTACAATCTTTTGGATAGAGATGCAATGTTATCTTCAATCTGGGGGACATGGGCGGTTCGTGGATGTCCCTGGTGGGTACTTCTACTTCTGTTTCTTATCCTTTACACTGAAACTATTGTCTTACTTTTTCCCTGTTCTCTGTTTTTGTTGTTTTGACTCAGTGGTCATCCCTTGCCCTTATTTCATGCTTTTTGGTACAAAACTTAAAATACCATAAGTATATTTTGCTCCTCACAATGATTACTTTCTAACGGTACTTGAGAACATGCAGGATGAAATTTAGCGAAAAAAAATTGTTGTTCAAATGATAATGTTAACACAGCCATCAGGTATGCTCTGTAAGAAAAAGGAGGGTGAGACTTTGGGACAGAAAAAGGCATGATCAGATTAATATGTGAAGGATAGCTTAATCATTTGTGAGAGTAATTAGTGATAGAAGTAAAAAACAATATCTTTTATGAATGAAGAAGGGGGTGGGGGTTGATTGTGCGTAATGATTACTTTGGGACACAAAGGGGGTTTAAATATAATGGGTCTTCCTGAACCATTATGTTGTCATGAGTGATGGCCATTTCTTATTCTTGTTTGGAGAGATGATTTTTTTTGTCATTCGAATCATCTGGTGTCGGTATGTGTTTTGAGAGATATTTATTTTTTAGTGTAGATTATCTCTCTGCTGTTTGTGGTTTGATCTGTTCCCTCTTTGAACTAATTCTAGCATCTTACTATCCTCTAGGCTCCTCTATGACCCTTATGTGTCATGGAGCCCAAAAGTAAAACCTCCAATAAGCAAACAAACAATAAACTGACAGATGTTCACAACAACCAGCACAGTAATAAGTGCTAATGTTCCCTTTTGGGGTCAGGACGTATGGATCGTGTAGTATATATCGATGTATGGTAAAGTTTTGAAGTTAGTGAATAAAAACTAAAGTAGTTGATTTATAGATGTGTTCTCCCCTGCTCTCCCACAAATATTCTTCAGATATTTTCTCTCGTTGGCGATCTGATCGTGAATAAGCGCCATATAAATGTCTATATTTATTATATTTATTTAAAATAAAAAGTATCAGTATTGTTCTAGAATCCAAAGTTCTGTTGAACAGACAAAATATTTACAAGATAGAAATCACAAAAGAAAGAAACAAACTCTAATCTGTCGTTATTATATTATACAAAATTACCTCATCACAGCATTTGCGACTGATGATTGCTTTATATTCAATCCTCTTAAACAGCAAATCCCTTTTTTTAAGAAAGTCAACATAACTTTCCCTCCAATGTTTTCCAATGGCCCATGGTAATATTTCATATTTTATCTCTTCTTCATCCTCCTCAACATCATTCGCCAAGTATCTGAAAGATAAGTTTTTTCATTACAGACAGAGCAGAGAAAACCTCAAGTATTGCTGAATGTATGATGTGAAAAGACTGCTATGTACTTTGGAACTATTAAACAACATTGCAAAGCAGAGCAGTTTGATAATGATTTAAATGTTAGGAGTCAAATGATAAATAGGTTGTACCTTTTCCTTGATCTAAAATTAAAAATTTTCAATCATGGGAACATTGGGAATGAGTAGTGAAGAGGTACATACAGCGCAATGAAAAAATTGGTCCGATTGTAGTCTTTTATCGTAAAGCCAGCTCTTTTGAAGTATGCAAATACCATGGCAATCAAATACTGTGGATAGAGATATTATCTTTTAACTATTAGAAAACCGGCAATCCTCCTACTCCTGAGAAACAGTACTTAGTAATTATGAACAGGACAGTTGGATTTAAATATTCAACATTTATATTTAACAATTAGACTGTTCTAAATGTCCATTTATCAAAAAGATGAGAACCTGAATATTTTATCCCCATCATATGTAAACTGGAGGATCTTACAGTGAGTGGTTGTCTACAGTCTTCAGGAAGGCGGGAGATAGGCATCCTCATGGCAGATATACAGTAGAGCAGTGATCTAAAGAATAGTTTCAGTCATTCTAAACAAGTTCTTTGTTCTTTATACCTTTATGGAATTTACATGTTTACTCCTTAGGATTGTGCTTAATAATCTGTTCTTTATAAGAGTATGCTAAATAAGCATGTTCAACTGCATCTAATTTTTTCAGTGTTATTGTTTCATTTAGTAAGCATTTTGGTGCAATATGAAAATGTTATAACTTCAAAACTTATTATATTTACTGTAACTTAAAAAGACGGTGGCAATATGTGTCATTAAAGTGGCAATCTGAACACACTTACTTAAGAGATAAGCTCCTGTATTGATTTAAACAAGCCCTTTGAAGGTAAGGTTACTGATGTATAGTCTTGAAATGATAAATAAGGTATGGTTTATTTTGAAAGAATTTGAAATCATAAAACATGCAAGACAATTTCCTTTTTAAAAAAATTGTGAGTGTCAAAGAAGCATCAACAATAACAGTCAAATTTTCAACCAAAGGATAACATGGTCTCCAAAAATAATAAATAAAATATCATGCATGAAAAAATTTAAATTAATTTTTCTCTCCTGCAAGATATTTGAAAGGCACCTCATGGAAACAAATTTTAGATCCAAATCTTTATTCTTATTGTTTTGTGTAGTTAATAGTTTAAGTGCAAAAATGAAATGTTAACAAAGAATCTGGGCTGAAGAAATTTTTAGATTCAATCATTGGTCAATTCTACTCCACAGAATAAAACTTCTGTTTTAACAGTCTTCATATTAACTATACTGTTAAGGAAGTAACAATTTAAAGTATTCACCCCCAAAAAAATTTACGATTATTACAGAAGTAAACTGAAACAAAAAAGTGTTTCAAAAATCTATTCACTAAAAACATTTTTAAGGAAGTATCTTAATCTCGTCAAGTAATAAAATCCCACTAACGGTTCAGCATAAAGACATTTTAATGGAAAAAACAAGAAGTGTCAAGAGACACCTGTAAGGAGAATTCAAATAAAATCTTTTTTCTTTCACTGAGATGGTCTTGAATGAGATTCCCCAAAGATGGTGAATATAAATATAATGATTACCACAAATGATCAAACCTTATCTGCAATACGTTTGCAACTGTCTCTCTTCAAAAAATCGTTTATTACTGGATCTTCTGCATATACAAGGAAAGAAAAGAATAATGTTTAATACATTAAATGCTCCTGTAAATTATTGCAACATAATTGTTTCATTTTTCTTTCTAAATTGCTGCATATTGTGTGTTTGTGTGTGAGTGCGTAAACGTAGGGTGATATATGATTGTGTACCCTTGGGTGTATATTGCTTTGTTGATACATTTCAGATTCCATTATTATTTTTTGTTGTTGTTGTTTATAGGTAGCCAGTGTAAAGATGTAGTAGAGTGCTATAGAAATGTTTATGTATCATTTTTATTATTTTTATATTATTATTATAATAGGTTGGAAGTGGAAGTAGTAAAATTTAAAATTGCAAATGGATCAAATTGAAACTTCTTGGACAGCAAAAGGTGCCTTTCTTTGCATCAATACTAAGATAAGATAAGATAAGGTAATACTGACGCTTTTTCTCCAATGGTGTAAAAGTATCTGAGAGGGGGGGGGGGGGGGGGGAGGATGAAATTTGACTGTTTGATAATTTGTTAAATTGGTACAGAGACTCAACTCCTGATGGGGAAGTTCAAGTGGCTTATCAATTCTTATTGAATTTATAGGGGAATACTTCACACCAAAGTAGAGTGAAAGATCCAAGAATTTGGAAACATTCATCCCATCCAAAGAGATCAATAATCAGCCCTCTGAACTCTGAGAGAAAGTAACAGTCGTGATAGGTAAACTGGGTTTCATAAAGTAAAGAATCTGTCCGTTCTTTTATACTTTACCTTCAGGGTAAGTAGTTAACTCTTTAACCGCAGATTTTTTTATCCAAAATATGGTGATACCTATTTAAGTCTAAAGTAAAAAAAGAAAAAGAAAAATTACCTGTCAGTCTGAAAAACTCTTTCATCTCTTTTGCTTTCACAAGAAAGCGTGAGCTCAAAGTGTTTGTTCTGTTTTTCATTTTGTACTTGCTTGGCTCAATATTACTTGGAAATTTATTCAATATTATTGTCTGTGCCTCACTAGTTCTATCACTTGCATTGTAGCAACTAAATATTTTCAGTTGATAATCATCACTGGAAAAAAGTTTTTGATTCCGTACAGGTACTGTTGGATTGGTTGTTAAAAATAGGCTGTCTTCTCCATCCCAGAAGTTGAAAATATTTTGGTCGTCCTTCACTAATTGAGCAGTTCTTTTGTTCTTATTACTATCAATTACTTTACTGTCCAATTTGTTCTCCTCTTGTTTGTTCTCTAGTCCAAAACTTTGAAATAGTTGATCAGTAGACATAGCAGGATACAACTTAACAAGCAAACAAAAACAAAAACAGAATGAAATGTCCAGCAAGTAAGGTAACTCCTTATCCTACCCCACTTTGTTCCTATTCCCCCATTCCCCCACCCCCTTCCCACCTTTCCAAGCACACACAAAGAAGGCTGTGGTGTAGTTTTCTAAATCTTAATTTATTATTTTTTTATGGAAGTGATAATTCAAACAATTAATGGTCATCAATTGATTTTTGAGATGACTTGAGAATATAAATTATGATCATGACAGATCAAGGATGAGCAAACTGAAGCTGGTGGGGGAGGGGGAGCTATAAAATGAAATACTCCTATTGATGTTTTTATTTCTAAATCAGATATGTACCAAACAAAATAAAATAGGCTTTAAGCCCCGACACTGTTGGCTCTGTCTATTTAGTCTATTTTTTGTTTGTTTGGATTACTTCGTGATATAAGTCAATTTTGTAGTATGATTCCCTCAATGAACGGAAATTTAGACAATACTTTGAGCATGAATCATTAGATCAATCATATGGTCAAACTAATGAACTGGGAATTAAGAACAATTGCCAAAATCAAATCTAATGTTACCGTCAAATCATTGAGATCAGTAGTATTGACACTTATCTTACCACATTTGGATTATTGCAACTCCCTGGTCGCTGGTCTACCAGATTCGCAGTTAAAGAAACTTCAGCGCATCTAAAACAACGCTGCTAGGCTGGTTCTTGGTAAAAACTACTTTGATAGTCCTAATGAAATGCTTATACAGTAACATTGGTCACCAGCTAAGGCCAGAATTGAGTTTAAGATTGCCTTGTTTTGCTACAAATCATTAGTCAATATTTTGGCCCCAAGTTACATTTAAGAGCTTATCACCCCATACACACCCTAGAGAGTCTGTAGATCTAGAGAATCATGTTGGCTTGTTGTCTCATTAGTCAATATTTTGGCCCCAAGTTACATTTAAGAGCTTTTCACCCCATACACACCCCAGAGAGCCTGTAGATCTAGAGAATCATGTTGGCTTGTTGTCCCCAAAACAAAATTAAAAACGTTTGGAGATAGAGCTTTTTGTAAATGTGGTCCTGTTATGGGGAATTCTCTCCCTGATGCTGTTAAATTATCTCCTACTATTGATTCTTTCACGAAAAATCTAAAAAAACTTTCCTTTTTAAAAGATATCTCCTGTAAATAATGTTGTAAAGGCAGATATATTAGGCTAATAGTTGTGGATAGCAATGTCTCTTTGTTATTTCTTCACCATTTCGAAAGCTGGTGGTATTTTGTGAAATAGAATTTTTAATGTGATTAGTGCCTTTTGGTGTGTATATATATGTGTGTGTGTGTGTGTGTGTGTGTGTGTGTGTGTGTGTGTGTGTGTATGTTATATGTGTGAGTGTGTGTGTACATGAATGTTTGCTAGGTTCATATTGTAAAGCGCTTTGAGGCTTCTGCGGAAGGCGTTATAAAAATATATCTATTATTAGTATTATTATTATTGTTGTTATTATTATCAAAGTTCTATCTGCTTTCTCTACGGCCAGTTGGTACTTCAAACTCAGGGATTTTATTTACAAATTTAAGCTGCCCATCTCCAGCTAGGATATAAAGCCCTGTCGAGACTTAACGAATTTATAAATTAACCATCAAGTATTTTTTAATCCACAAAACAAAGGCTTTCAACAACAAGAGCTGATTCATAGAAAGTAAGAAAGTTTCAACCAGATACCCTCTCATGAACTCAAACCCTTGATTCAATCATTCTTTGATTGTGAGGTAACTTTGAAACTGTAAGGTCTAGCACATTGTTGCGTGTCTTTTAGGAAGGATTCCAAAGCTTATTTTTGTAAACAACAGTCCAGAAATAACCTTTATTCACAAAAAAGGCATTCATAAATGAGCAGATGTAAACTTTGGAGTGGGCGAGGTTTTGTCAACTTCCGCTTTTGCTCCAATTCGATTATTGACATGGTTACCCAGTAACCAACCTTTGAATGGTGAGAGAGACAGTCAGCTGGCTCCCTCTCACGTTACAAGATTATGCAGCCCCGAATTGCACTGCACACATTAGTTAATATTATGTGTTGAAAAAATATTGGCTTTATTGTTAATCAAAATTATGTTCCATATTTTCTCTTTACATTCTGACAAACCTGATTTCCATCTCGAGTGACCTGTTACTTGCCAGTATCGGTATTTGTGACCATGGGCGACAACGTTGATGCCTGTGCTATTACTACATATTTTCCCCCGCCACCTTCCTCTGTCTTCAGCGCTTTTGTAGAGGGAAACCACTGTTTACTTTGTCCTATTCTTGGTGTCTTTGTGTGTGTGTGCGCGAAATGGATGGTCTGCCCAATCTCCTCCCACTCCCATTTACTTTCTCCTGAGTAACTGTCTTACTGACGCCTTGTGACATGTCAAATTGTTTGTTTGTTTGTGTGTGTGTATGTGTGTGTGTGTGTGTGTGTGTTATTCTGGGGTATAGCCACATTCAAAAAGAAATAATCCTTAATTCCACACAGGGCGTTTGTCGTTTGGGGAAAACTGAAACACTCCAGGCACCAGGCGCAGTGCAGCACCGCAGAGTGGTTGGCCCGAAAGCGCCGACAGGAATCCCATCCATGCCCTTGGGGATGGAAGTCTGGCTGACTCCTTCACCGTGCGAAGAACGAGATCCATACTTGGCAGATTGGAACTCAGAAGACTTTTTTTTCTTCATTCTGGGCACTATCTGAATGATGATGTCATACTCGAGCAATCCAAAAAATCCAGATATCTTGGCATTGATACGAGATCTGATCCAAGAGGATTCAAACGACCAATTAAGCGTGTTGCAATTGTTTCGGACAGAGGAAACGTTGTCTACAATCAGGGGAATCTCCGAGCTTTACATCCATCTCTGTCAGGATGAGGTAGGTCCTTTCCCAAGGACACAACGCGATGACGTCGGCAGGAATCGAACCCATGTTCCTCAGCATGAGAGTGATAGTCCAACTAAGCCACCAGGAACGGACTTTTAGCGTCAATGATATCAATAGTTTTCATAACAAATACTAAAACCTTTCTCAACTCATCATCTGTACGTTCAAAATAAAGTGTTGTAATTTTTTTGTCATGCAAAATCGATAAAACGATGGGCTGCGTTGCTGCTTCTGATATCTCTCCTTAATCAAAATTGTTTTCAGTTTCAAATTCAACTATCTGAATTTCTTGTTTCATCTTAAGTGTCTTATCGGTCTACGAGGGATAACAAATATAAGATTGATTAGGCCAAAAGGAGAATCAGTTTGGAAAACGGGACCTGCCACGGCATCGCTCGGCCACTAGAACGGCGAGCTCGACCTCAAGACCATTCACCACCCATGGGTGGTCAGGTGATGGGCGCTATGCCATGCTCTGGATGACTTTCAACCTTAATTTTTTTTGGTTTTTCTGGTGTTTTTTTCTTCTCTGGTCTGTCTCTTCTCACTGTAAGCCAAACTTTGCATAAGTACCGTACCTACACCATTTCCATGCTTGTTGTTGCCATTTATGATTGCTTCCGTAAAGGAAATTCTAGGTTACGATAACAAGGCTTCACAAAGATTATAAGTTAGGACAATTTGAAGCCTAGTGAACTGGGGCATTTGCCTGGACAGGGACGAAAGTCACAAACGGCAAACCCTAGAACTGTGTGGCATCCTTGACCTTTGACCGCTTTGCTCAGGCTTAAAGTTCATGGGTCATATTTTTGAACTCTGCAGACATTGTTTGTAATGGTGACAACAGTTGCATTGTCAATCTTTATCAGTGAACTTTCAACCATTCGAGGACCACTACATACATAAAAAGGTTTGTAGTAACAATAATTATGATAATAATAATAATAATAATTTCATTGATTTTTACACGCTGAACAATCCACAGAAACAAGCACCCCATCTTTCAAGAGACATCCACAAAATGAGACCATAAATGCAGTACTACTACCACTACTACTACAACTACTACTACTACTACTACTACTACTACTACTACTACTACTACTACTACTAGTTACATTATACATGTTACATCTTTGATTCAATTATTTTTAAAATTGCTTCCTTTTCGTACGAGACTTAAACAAGGATGCCGGGAACTTGTTTTCTGTACTAAGAAATCCAGAATGATCAACTTTGTTGAATCTTTTCATGTTTCCCTTTTCCACACATTTTACCTTTTCAGAAATAAAGGGAAGTTCTTGGTGCTGCTGTATCTATGATTTGTTGTTGTGAGTTTTATTTTTCCCAGTTTCAGTGAGCCCGACTGCTGAATAATCCAGTATGCCCTTAAGACATCTTTTGAGGTCTGCCTCCCAGGCCAGGCTTCTTATTGGCAGAAAGCAGTCCATTCAGAGACTGCTACCAGTCTCTTCTCTGAAGCTGATTGCGGGGTTTCACACATGTTTTGATTTACACAAGGCAGCTGAGCCAAGTTCTTCAACAGGTGAGAATACTTTTTGAAAACAATCTTTTGTCTAACAAGCTCGTTGAAATAGGCAGTGTAGTTTTCTGCTGTGCTTCTGCTGAAAACATTATCTCTTGCAATTATGATGCAAGAGAAACATTATTCATTATGGTAGGATTTCAATGTTAAAAATAGATTGATTTGGCTTGTATTCATACTGAGGATGTCTAGGAGTTAAATTATTTTGATGTGGTCGCTGTCTTATGCCATCAATGATTTTCAATGTGATCAAAATATTTATTGCAGGGGTTCCCAACCTTTAAGCACTTGTGACCCCCTATCTTAATGTTTGAAAGCAATAATACGATCCTGTTCTTGGAGTTTCCTGTCAGTAGCTTAATTCTTAATGCTCCCTCAAAGCTTTGCTACTCCGCAGCTAATACTTTGCAACCCCCTTATCAACGCTCTGCAACCTCCTAGGGGATTGCAACCCACCACCGGTTGGGAACTCCTGGTTTATTGTAAATCCTTTATAAAAGAAAATTTCATATCTACACGGTCCCCCTAGATCATAGTGGTTTATGCAGGTTTAAGACAGATCGTGTTTTTCTTTCTTTTTAGCAATTTCTCTGTAAAATGTTTGCAGCCAAGTCCAAGTATGTGTGGTATTTCAAATAAAATTGTATTCTTATTGCTCCTTGGGTACGTGTTACTTGGCATTTGGCAGGGCCCTGTACTCCTGCCCCCACTCTCCAAAGAAACCCCTCCTAAACTGCACACCTATTTTAATATGAACTTTATATGTTTTTCAAATCTTCTTGTTTTCTTTAATAGTTCCCCTGGTGGCAACCCACTTTGAGGGCATTCGCAAGAGAGGGTTCTACTTAGATGATATAGTAAGAAATTTAAGAACAATTCTATGAACTCCTAAATGTGATATTGAAAAATAAAAAAATGGTCACCAGTGAAGGAAGTAACTCTGTCTCATTCTTGTTGAAAAATCCTCCTTGTCTTTTTTTTTTCTTCTACACCACTCTTGCCATTTCCTTTTTAAAACAAAATTGGCCTGTCCACTTGCGAACACGAAAGTGCCGTGGCCAAGATACCCATAAAGGGAATAGATTATTCATCAAGCTTACACTGGATGCCAACAGGAATCAACCATGTTGTCCATGTCAAACCACGATAGCCTCGATGAGGGTTTGAACCCCCACCCTTTGGCATATGAGTTGAACACCTTAAAGATTAAGCTACTGGGGCACCTTAGACTTATCATCCTTATTGTGGACTCATTACTTTCTTTTCTTTATATTTTTTTCAAATAGCTGACGATTATATCAGTGGCTATGCTGGTGGTAGGAGGGAGTCCCTTGTTGGCTTTTCTACTTCTCTTTCTTTACTGTTATACTGAAGTCTTGTTTGGGGTTCACTGGTCACCCCCTGTTTCAAGCCTTTTGGTAAATAACTCTACTCTGGTGCCACAAGTTAGACATACCAAGCACTTTTGTATACCAAGGGGGGTTAACAATCCTGGTTCTTCCTGGACTATTATGCCGTTATGGGTGGTGGCCATTGTTTATTTGTAAAGAAAGATGATATTTTGAAAAATTGTAAATCATCTATCGGTGGTGTCGATAATATGTGTATTGAGAGATGATATTATAATTTATTTTTTAGTGTAAATCATCTCTTTGCTGTTTGTGGTTTGACATGTTTTCTCTTTTAACTATTTCTATCATCTTTCTTTCCCCTGGGCTCCTCCATGATCCTTGTGTATAACCACCAATAAACAAATAACGGTGGCTATGGCAACCGAGGGACCTTTCTTTCTCTCATTTGTTAGTGGTCTCTACTATTATTGTAAATTCTCATCTATGTATCTCCAATGTGTGTTTTTTATTTTGATTAGTGAATCTTGGCTACTTTAGGCATATCCTGCATTAGCTATCATCATGAATCTCTATTGTGATGTGTCTGTGTTTTTCTCTTTCATGTTTCAAATCTTTGATTTTAAAATTTATGCAAACGCTCTTTATGCGTAGCAATGAAAAGACATAAACATAATAGCCCCTTGTTGAAAAATCTTGAGTAAACTTATAAGATGATTTTGGTTGCTTAAGATACAGTACTGGTTTTTTAAGCCTTTTTAAAAAAAAAAAAAAAAAAAAGAAAATGAAATGAAGCATGAGCAACTAACTATAACAATTTTGAATGAAATTCTTGAGAGCAGATCTGCTTGTGATTGTCAGTCTCATGAGCAACTAACTATAACAATTTTGAATGAAATTCTTGAGAGCAGATCTGCTTGTGATTGTCAGTCTCTGTTTTTTATTGCTTGAATTTTGCACTGTAAATCTTTTTATCTGATCTCCAGTACCAGCATGTGACAGGCTACCAAGTGGATGCAATGGAAATTATTGAAGACGGAAAGCACATTCAGATCAATTGGAAAGATGGCCATGTTTCGAGGTGAACACGATGAATCTTTTTGTCATGCTGCTCCAGGAGCAAAAATTTTTTTTGTGTGTGTGTGTGTAAAGGAAGCCTCAATGATCCTTGCATGTTACAATGCCCTGACATATAAAACTAACTAGTCACAAACATCTAAGTATA
>JBCIKM010496761.1:0-10099 GCA_039654465.1 Melibe viridis | reverse complement strand
CCCCCCTCCCCTCTCCCTCCCTCCCACACAATAGGGCAAAGCCCTGCCCCACTTTATATTCTTTTACCAATTCAGCCTAATTTCAATGTTATAACACTGTTTTAATTACCAGCTCAACGTTTTGAACTTCAAATAATAAACCTAACTGTTGTGTTTTCTTTCTTTCTTTCTTTAACTTTTTCTTTTTTCTTTATTTTTCTTTCTCTCTTTCATTCTTTCTTTTTCTTTTTCTTTTTTTTTTTTTTTTTTTTTTTGCTGTTTGTTTTTTTAAAGATATGAAATTTTAAGGCTTAAACTTGCTATCTAATGATGAAGATTGAAAGTAATTATGCTTTGTTTCATTCAGTGTGTCCAGTAAATTGACATTTTCTTTTTAAGATGGGAATGGTTTGTGATTTTTTAAAGCTCAATCTATCTAACCAAGAGCAGTTATCAGATAGGGATGCCGTAACAGACATTTAAAATAATCAAGCTCTCATGGGGAAGCAACCATATTTAGCTTGCTGGGGGTGCGGGGGGGGGGGGGGTTGGTCTATTTTTTTAAATATTATTATTATAACCTCAATACAACTCCCTCTACCAGGCAACTTTGGCTGCGTCAGGCGAGGCTTCCTGACCTTACCAGACCAGAAGGGAGACATTCTAGTGGCTGTCAAAACACTCCATGGTTAGATTCTACCTGAATAAGTTTCAGTTACCATTTACTTTCATAACAAATCTTGTCTTTGTTCCTCCTTTTATACCATAAAATGGCTACCACTTCAGTCCTGTCTTTCATTCATTACAGCAGGAAACAATCTTACTTTTTTCTTTTGCCTTATTTGCAATTATTATTTTGTAGATCATAATACAGAGGGAGTGTCTTCCTGATTTTATATTCCACATAATTTATATAAAAATTTAAAAAACCACTCCAACTATTTTTGCCTCTTTGCCTGCCGCTTTTGTACGCTCTTATATACTTTCAGATCTATCTAATAATTGTCCATTTAGGATAAATAAAGACAATATTTTTAATTGAATTGTCTTCAGTTACATTTTTTAAAATTCTATAATTAAATTCTTTCTTAATTTGTCTCATCTAGACAACAACCCTCGAGACATTGAGCTCCAAAGCTTTTTGCAGGAAGCTCTGCGCATGAAAGACTTCAACCACCCCAACGTGCTGACCCTGATTGGTGTTTGTCTGGAGCTGGACACGATGCCCCTCGTGGTACTGCCCTTCATGAAGCACGGGGATCTGCTGACCTACATCAAGGATGAAAACAATGTAAGCCCTGCTCCTCTTCCTCTTCCTCTTCCTCCTCCTCCTCCTCCTCCTCCTCCTCCTCCTCCTCCTCCTCATCCTCCTCCTCCTCCTCCTCCTCACCTCTTGACTCCAATCATGAATAAAATAAATCCTGTTTTTTATCCCATAGAGGACATTTCTCTTTGGGGTCTGTCCCTAGGGAAGACAAGGGCAACCCAGGCATCAGCCACTGTGCAGCATCACTGTGGCCCTGGTGGGAATCAAACCCACGCCCTCCAGCACAGGAGTGCCTGACTGATTGAGCCACTGAGTCGCGATGCTACATTAACATCCTAGTTAATTTTTAGATTAAATTTAAAATTCAGAGATTAAATGATCATTATAACAATTCTCATGACTGTCATAATTTTTTCATGAATTTTGGACAAATCACAATTTCACAATTTGTCCTGGTAAATTCACAAATGGTGGGAACAAAGAAGTCTGATCAATGATAGAATTCAAGGATACTATTGGAGTAACAGGACGAGAATTAGGATTAAAAAAAAAAACCAATAAAAAGAATTATCAATTTGCATTTATTGAATTGGCACTGACTTCCTAACTGACATCCACTATCACACTAGATTTTGGCTTGCTGAGGAGTTAGATTGCTTTTTCTAAAGAAAAGATATAAGTTGATTACATTTTTCACACGTTTCGTAGGCTGTCCTGATTTTTTTCCAGAAGTGATTTTTTACTGGTCTTGTCCAGATTTTTCTTTGCTCAGGGTTGTCAGGTATGATCTACAAGTAAAGGAATTATTCCTCTAAATCATATGTCACACTGGGCATGCACAGAGTGTTATTACTGCCAAAGGACTGGGCATTGTACCTGTAATAGACCAGAATCAGGTTGCTTACCTACTGCATGCCACTCAAATTAGTTGAGTTGCAATCAATAATTGCAACACTGTGCACAACTTATTTTGAAACAGCCATCTTAACCATTTGAAGTTTAGAACAGATATTTTCTTACGACTGGATACAGTATGGTAATTTAAGTTAAGTACTACCTTATATTTCAAGTTTGCAATTATTTTTTTCCCTGCCAACTGCTGTTTATTTCTGCACATTATTTTGCGTGGTTTTTTTCCCACTGTCTTATCAATTAGATTTAGGTTTTGTCAGGTTTTTTGGTGGGTTTTTTTTACGCTTTCTTAAGTTGATGATGTGGTCATCAATTTATGAGGATTGACTTGTCAATGTGCTCTCCCTCACAGAGACAGCAGCAAGAGTTTGAAGCTTTGAATTAACAACATACTGTGGCTGCCATTATTTGACCATTTGGATTTCTTTCTCTCTGATTTTATTTAAAAGATTGAGCTAAGATTGAGCTGTTAGTTTTATCTAGTGTTGATTTGTGATGCATGCCAATTTAACAGTGCTTCTTTATTTTATTTTTTTAATCTCATGATAAAAAAAAATTAATTCTGAATGGCAGGGCACTCAATAATTCTTTTCTCTTTTTTACTAAAATTTATCCAAGAGTATATTTTTATAAATTTTCTGCTGTCTTATTTATTAAAATATCTTTTTAATTTCAAGTAATCAAGTTCTTAGACATGTTAACAAATAGTGAGTTTTTTCCTGCAAACTTGTAAAAACCGTATTGCCAATGCTTACATTTATTACTGTCAATTATTGACCATCAATCTTTCTTGACGGCAAAATGCAAATTGGAATACTACTCATTGATTTCAGCAACCCACCATCAAAGACCTTATTCTGTACAGTATTGATATTGCAAAGGGCATGGAATACTTGTCTGGTCTTAAGTTTGTACACAGAGATTTGGCAGCAAGGAATTGCATGTAAGTTTCTAACTAACGCTCACAATTAACTAAACAGCACCTGATTCACAAGATGTTATATCTCTACTATACATATTGGGTTTGGCTTTTTTTTTGTCATTATTGAAAAAAATTGGGAAAACAACAAAATAATCTTAATATACAGACCGCAAGCACTAGTCCCTACTTATTTCTTTGGTTACTGCATGCTGATAATAAGTACAGTTGTTTTTGCAGTGGTTTCTTATGTGATTTTCATTGGTTCACGCAGGCAGTTGAATGGCAGCAGCTTCCATTTTTTGTTGTTGTTTTTTTTAGCCTTGTTTGATGTTAAAAAAACAGAATCTGCTGACAGATTTAGTGTAGACCAATTCATTTGAGTTTTTGTTTTGTTTTGGTTTGGTTTTACTTTATTGCTTTTGTAAGTCTTAGTCTCACAGCTCGTAAATTAATGAGATGAAAACATCAAAACTTTAATTAAAAGCTAAAGAACCTCATGTGAAAATGGTGTTGCTTTTTAATCAAGATATCAATTTGTCATCTTATATGGAGAGGCAAGATTCTAAATTGCTTGATACTGCTTCATTTTTAATTTGGCTGTGGTGGAAATGAGGCTTCCCACTAACTCAGTATTCAAATCCTGACCAAAACCTTCGTTTCAGGATTGTGTTTTCTAACCTTGTAGATTCCAGTCCTGATGGAAAAGGGTTTTTAATTTTTGACTGAAGTCCCGCCTTTAATATAACTTCACTTCACCTGAAATTTCAATCTTTTGACACACTTTGGAAATGACTTCATTTCTTCACTGTGATGATATTCTGGACTGTCCTTTGGAAAGGCTGTGTATCACCACCTCCTTAAAATATTGAGGAGTGCAAATAGATAAGCCAATACTTACTTAAACAACACCATGCATGATTCTATTTTCAAACGGTCTATGTAGCCCAACTTTTGAAGCTCTAAAAATGACGTTTTAATCATAGGCGTGTCTTCTTCAAACCATTGGTTGAGTACGATAATTATAATTTTGATATAATAACTCATTTTACAAAAACAATTGACAAAAAACCCCAGGGATACCTACTGTCTTAAAGAAAAAAAGAAAGAATGAAAGAGAAGAACAGACAATGCAATTACAACTGTGCCTGATTTTGCATTCCTTTGACTGCAAGGCTGGATGAGGAATTGCACGTTCGTGTGGCTGATTTTGGTCTTGCACGAGACATCTATGAAAGAGACTACTACGCCTCTGAAAACAAGAAAGCCAAACTTCCTGTGAAATGGATGGCCATGGAGTCTTTAGAGAAAGGCACATACAGTGCCAAATCTGACGTGGTAAGTTTATTGAATCTTTTCAAGTGATAGTTTAACTCTTTGTCTTTGAGGGTGAAAGAGAGAGCTCAGTGTTGAAAAGCGAGGTTTTTTTTTGGTTTTTTTTATTCTTTGTTTTTCTTGTTTTTTGGGGATTTTTTTGTTTGCTTTTTGTTTGTTTGTTTGTTTGTTGTTGTTTTTTTTGGGTTTTTTTTTGGGGGGGGGTAGTATTTTCTGTTCAATGAAAATTATTTTATTTAATAAGTCTTTGTTTTGAATTCTGCTGCATCAATAACTGAGATATGATCTCCTACTAAGCTTCTTTCAAATAGAAGGTGTGCTGCTCTGTCCTTCTGTAATCTGCACAGTTAGGCTGTCAGAGCATTAAGTTTTGTTCATGATTAATTCACCAAACCAGATTAAGATGAAAACTGGGTTGGGTTTTTTTTCAATGAGCCAGCAAGGAATATTCTCACTGAAGAATTTAATTAAATGAAATTGGCTCTATGTACAGTAAACCATATTTAACATTAAAGTAAAACTAGATTTCCAACATAATCGTTTTATGAATGGGCATATGAATATTTTTTTTTCCTGTCAAATTTTGTTTTGCATACTGTTGTTGCTTTTCTTTGGAGATTTTATTTTTTATGGTTTTTGTTTTTTGGTTTTGTTTGTTTGGGCCTTTTTATGACCTGTGATGAATGTGAATCGATGTCGTGTTTCAGTGGTCATTTGGTGTGGTCCTGTGGGAGCTGATGACCCGTGGAGCCATGCCGTACCCAGAGGTGGACAACTGGGACATCACACGATACCTGAAAGCTGGTCGCCGTATGCCTCATCCTCAATTCTGCCCAGACCCTCTGTAAGTATAACTGTGGCTCGTGTTATTCTTTGCAACCTCATTTGTTTGTTTGTCTGGCAGCGTAGTGACAGCCACACATCAACTTGTTTTTTGGGGAGTTTTAATATTAAGCTGTTACTTCTTGTATTGCTCCTGCCTTGCATATTTCCGAAACAGGATAGCTCATGGACCTTTAGGTTTTTAACAGGGTAGCTCAAGGATCTTGAATATCTGAACTGTAGCTCAATGACTTTAAGGCACCTTAACAGGGTAGCTTATTGACTTTAAGGCTTCTGAACAGAGTAGCTCAATGACTTTTTGGCTTCTTAACAGGGTAGCTCAATAACTGACACCTATTATCAGGGAAGTAAATCTTTCAAAATTATTATGATTTCCTAATTTTTGTTCATTTCTCTTTTGTTTTTTTCAGTAACTTTTTTACAATTTACTTTAAAAAAGAAATAATTCAATTCATATTATAGATAACAAAACGAAATGTTTCTGTTGAATATGTGGGTAAGTCCAGTCGCGTATCTAATTTTGATGCACAGAAACACAGCAAAATCACAAACTTGTGTAAGTAACGTTTTCTCACCTATTTAATCATCACAGGTATTCCCACTACAAATTTTCATAGTTTAAATTCTGAACTAGTAAGGATTCAGATTGTTCAGAATTCCAAATTTTTATAATAAAAATTGTGAAGCCAACTGAATGTTTGACGTGGAGCTAGAAAACTCCTTGGTGGAGAAAACAGCAGACTCTTAGAAATGGCTATTTATGGCTCTAAGGTCCTCAACTCGTTGAAAACTGTTCCCCCATAAAACTGTTTTGTCCCTTATTGTGAACAGTTCCTGCACAAATCCAGTGTAAACAAGGATTATCTTTTTATCTGTTTGATTTATTTTTTATATTTCTGACCATTTTGACGTTTCTAAAACAATTTTCGGCTAGAGTTCACACCACTGCTAGAGTTAAATCATGCTGGTGAACTACTCTTAATAATAAAACCCAAGTCAGGTCAAACTATAGCTGGGCGATACTGGGCAAATTGTTGTATTGTAGTTTGAGCTACCTACTCGAGTAACTGGATTGTCACTTTTTGATAGGATACAAGAATTAGAACTGCACCTGTTTACAATCAAGCATAGTAGAATTTCCCTCCCTGTAGATCATTGAATCGCTAGCTGTTTATTTTCTGTAATCTGTGCATCATCACTGATCGTACGATGAGGTACCTAGAGTTGAAATTCATTTTCATTTTAGATTTGAAGTTGAAGATGAGAAGTGAGCAACATTTTCCTCGAAAGTTCTTTTTAGGTACAAATAATTGTGGACATTATCCTAACTGTTACCCTAGATAAGTCCAGTCTTGATAGAATTGAGATGATTTTAGAATCAAATTTAAGTGGGAATTTCTTTCTCTGAAAAATATTTTTCTGTATGTACGTTCTCAAATAGAATAAATATCTATTTGTATGGTGTTATTAGTATATCACTGATGTAAAGAATGTAATGGTGTGAATTTTCATATTAAAGAACCTTGATTATACCGTTGCTGGATCTGGCAAAAAATACTTGTATGGACATCGCATATCATGAAGCTTGATGGGGATTTTTTCCCATATTAATTTTTTAAGTGGTCTCGGTTTCGATTTTTTTTTAGATTTTGCATTTTCATCCCTGTATGATAATACAGCATTTATTTTGATTAAGATGAGATAATACATAAAACATAATCCATGCTTTGACCGCAGGTACGAAATCATGCTGCAGTGCTGGCAGGCCAACCCTGCAGACCGGCCCAGCTTTGGCCAACTTGTGACGGACATCAAAGACATGGTGGACAATATCATGCATCAGACGGGGGTCAGCAGCCGCAACATCCAGACCACCTACGTCAACCTGGGAGACTGCAACAACTACTATTACAGGGACGAACTCCCAGGACCCGATAATCCAAGAGACTCGGTGGAGACAAAAAGCAAGGGGGCAGCAGCTGCTGGCTCCTCTTTTCAGGATAATAGTGCCCGGGATTTTGAAAAAGAGCATGAACAGGAGCCAACTGAGGCTACAGCTATGAAAGTTTGATATCCCTTCAGGCTATAACTTGTTTGGCAGAGAATCTTTTCTCATTATTTGATTGTTTGTTAATTATTGTCACCTGATACTGATTTCTGTTTGTTGATTTTTCTGTGATTTTTAGTGTTCGGTGTAAGATATTAAGATATCCTTTTAACATTCATAGTGGATCACATAATATTTTATCTATATTTATAATTTTTATTTTCAAAAGTTCCAAAAAATATCAACCAAATAGTTTATACATTTATAATAAGAAAGAATCAGCAAATTGGAATTAATTTTTAATTTTTATTTTTCATAAAATTACACTGATTGTTTGTTGAGTGTCATTTAGTGTAAAATAAATGATTTGAAGATCAAACCAAAGACAGAAAGGAAGAAGTGCTTAAACTAGAGAAAAAAAAGCAATTGGAATGGAAGAGAGAGAGAAAGAAAGAAAGAGAGAGAGTGTTGAAACTCATTTTCTAACATTTTTTTGTTTGTTTTAATGTCAGTATGATGAAATTCACAGCAGTCACTTTAAAGCATTAACCTTTGACCCCAAGTCTCACACTGAAGTCGCTCATACATGCTCAAGTGTATTATGTATGCTAAGTAACCACCCTTTAAGGGTGACCATTATGCTTTGTCATCTTCTTTCCCGGTTTTGGTTCAAATTCATGGAGTAAAACATATTTGAAAAAAGAAAAGATTACTTGTGTTATCATGCATCTCTTACTGTTGACATTGACATCTGATCTCTGTTATAAAGTTGATTTTTTTTTTTTTATTTATTGGAAAGACTTTCCTTTATATCTAAACAACTTTGAAAAAAACAGAAAAGGTTGATTTGCCATGCTTGCGAGCGCAGTAGGAGAATCATTAGAAAGTACTTAATTTTATAAACCTTTCTGTTCTGTTTACATTGTGTTTCAAGGGGAATGAATAATCTGTAAGCGTTTATAGTTTGACTCTTTCAGGAATGTTTCCGGGTTTAAGTATTTCCATATGATTGGGATGATATTTTGAAACTTTCCAACCTCCGAGAATTGTTGGCTTTAGTTATGTTTTCATAAAGTATCTAGATGTGTCCATCAAAATGTTTGCATCATTTTGACTGTTTTGAAGGTGTTTTAAAGTGATTTTTAATGATCTTGAGCTAAGCTTTAACAATCACATTTACTTAGCAATGTTTGTTTGTTTTTTTCCTGAGAGCATGTTTTTAAAATTCTTGTTGATATGATTTTACCAACTACACAATTTTTCATGGTATTTTACATGCCTTTTTAATCTTCCTCCTGCCCATACCACAGAAAGCTTTCATTTATACCCTAAGCAACTACATTGTACCTATACAATTTATAAGCAAACCGCCCTACGCAAATACCCCCTGCCTTGCTGTTTTGATAGCATATGAGTTTGGCATTTTGGCATTTAATGACTGTTAACAATTTTCTAAAAGTGCTCAAATTTTCCTCCACAAGTGTACTATACATTGACATTTCCCCTACAAAATTTTAAAATCAAATATGATGTTCCCTTTTCATAAGTATAAGTAAGGGAATCATGATTGTTGATAAATCTAAAGAATCATTTGGGAAATCAAAATCTTCTCTTGTGCCATCTTATTAATTTTTCAAATTAGATTATACATTTGCACCAAAGGTTCTCCTTTTTGTTTTATCATAAATGAAAAAAGGTATAAATTGGTATATAAAGCCAAAAAACCTCTGACTCTTTTCCTGCTACAAAAAACCCCCAAAAACCTGAACTCCCAAAACAAAATATTTCTTAAAAGTGTATGGATATAATGATTCTCCATTTGTGTATTTATTTGTAAACTTGTATATCACTGTAAACTATGTGGAAGTTCCCGCAAGCATTGTCACTCAAAAAAATGAGGGGCCGCTATATGAATAAATGTTTTCATTTATTCATTCATACTTTTTTATTCTCCCTGTGAAAAAAGAAGTAACCGTTTAATTTTCTTTTTATAGTGCAGCCCAAATTAAATTCTTTGCATGCGTCTTGTTTTCATTATTTTTTGCCTTTATTGGTTTGCAATATCATTCATCTGTAGACTTCAAGATTGATAAATCTGAAAACGAGAATGATAATAATAATAATAATAATAATATTAGTGATTCTTTATTGTCCATAAACATGGCAAGTTGTCATTTGATTCACAGAGGGTTAAACATGTACCACACACAAAAACAAGCAGGTTTCCATATGCACAGTGAATTACTGTATTTAAATGACACTATTCAGTAAACACACTGACAGAATCATTTTCTCACAAGCGTCATACCAATATCAAAGAGTGGGTGATTGGCGGATGTCCCTGGTGGGCACTTCTACTTCTGTTTCTTATCCTTTACACTGAATCTATCATCTTACTTTTTCCCCTTCTCTGTTATGTCCTGTTTTTGCTATCTTGTTTGCAGCTCAGTGGTCATCCCTTATTAGATGCTTTTTGATACATAACTGCAGGGTCGCAAGTTAAACGTACTGAGTACTTTTGTACTCAAAGGAGGTTTAAAGATCCTGAGTCTTCCTCAACCATTATGCTGTCATGTGTGATGGCCTTTGGTTATTTTTGTAAGGAAAGATTATATATTTTGGCATTGTTAATCATCTTTCGGTGGTGTCGAAAAATTGAAAAAAACATTCTTTAAGTGGGCGTTCAGTTTTTTTTCCACTTTTTTTTCTTATTAGATAGTACAAGAGTGGAGGCTGCTGGAAGCTAGGTCGTCAAAGAGAATAAAATACCGTGGTAGGAGTATGTGAACTTCCGTAA
>JBCIKM010496650.1:0-10100 GCA_039654465.1 Melibe viridis | reverse complement strand
GTGTGTGTGTGTGTGTGTGTGTGTGTGTGTGTGTGTGTGTGTGTGTGTGTGTGTGTGTGTGTGTGTGTGTTTTAAAACTGACATTAAAATATCTTTATGTGAAGCACACTAGAGTTCAGTGTGTAATATTTATTCTCCCATATGGGGAAAATAAAAAGTCATCTGTGATAAATGAACTGACTGACAATTAGGACTGTTCAGTGACTGACAACGAGGATTGGTGAAATGTGAACAACAGTGAGAAAATTCCAAATTGATCTCTACATGGTTACGGTGGCTCAACTGATAAGGCACTTAACCAAACTTACCATCAGAGATGGATGTAAAGCTCAGAGGTCCCCCTGGTTGTAGACAACACTGTCTTTTTTTTTCCAAAAATTGTAACACACCTAACGGGCGACTTGTAACATAATATATGTTAAATGTGCGTTGTCTTCCAGGATTATGGTATTGTTAGGCGCTTAGAGGCCTCAGCAAAAGGCGCTATACAAATGTGCTCTTTCCTTTTTTTCTTTGGACTTTTAGAGCGTACTGCAGACATCACAATGAGAGGCTGACATCAAGGACTAAAAACTGATAGTGAAGCCTGACAAAGGACAGACTGAGATTTGACAATAAGCATCTTACGTAATAGTAAAGAGTTGCACTGACCTGGAGATTACAAAAAATGTAAGATTTGGCTCCATGTACTGTGATTTGTGGCGACCTATACATAACTATCAAAGCATTCTTCTTGCCAGGCATGTGTTTCTGGTTATTTATTTTGTTTGTTTCTTGGGTTTTTTTGTTTTTTAGGGGGTGGGGTTGAGGGTCAGGAGGGTGGGAGGGGGTTGACTTTGTACCTGACTTGTAAGAAAAACAGCCCAAATTGGAAGACCGGTACCAGATAGTGTGTTAATACCTATGTATTTCAGTCATGACTTCCATTAATAAACCAATATCATGTATCTTACTTGACATTGTTTATGTTGCAAGTCATTCTACCTTAGCGGGAGGTTGCTGGGGGTCCCCGGGTGGGCACTTCTACTTCTGTTTGTTATCTTCTATTCAGAATCTATCGTCTTACATTTTCACCTTTACTGTGATGTCCTGTTTTTGTTGTCTTGTTTGCAACTCAGTGGTCATCCCTTATTTCATGCCTTTTGGTACATGACTGCAGGGTCATAAATTAAACGGCAGGTGGTTGGTGGGAGTCCCTGGTGGGCTCTTCTACTTCTATTTCTTTTCTTTTACACTGAAGCTATTATGACTGCAGGGTCACAAGTTAAACGTACTGAGTACTTTGGTACACAAAGGGGGATTAAAGATCTTGGGTCTTCCTATAACATAATATTGTTATATGTGATGGGCATTGCTTATTTTTGTAAGGAGGGATGATATATTTTGTGATTGTAAATCATCTCTCGGTGGTGTCGATATGTGTTTTGAGAGATGATATTTAGTTTTTAATGTAAATCATCTCTCTGCTGTTTGCGGTTGGATCTATTCCCTCTTTTAACTAATTCTATCATCTTACTTTCCTCTGGGTTCCTCTGTGACCCTCTTGTGTCGTGGGGCCCTAAAATCTCCAATAATCAAACAAACAAGTTAAACGTACTTAGTACTTTTGTACATAAAGGGGGTTTAAAGATACTGGGTCTTCCTGGACCGTAATGCTGTTATGGGTAATGGCCATTGCTTATTTTTGTAATTGTACATCATCTCTCAGTGGTGTCGATATGTGTTTTGAGAGATGATATTTATTTTTGAGTGTAAATCATCTCTCTGCTGTTTGTGTTTTGATCAAGTCCCTATTTGAACTAGTTCTATTATCTTACTTTCCCTTGGGCTCCCCTTTGATCCTTGTGTGTCGTGGTGCCCTAAAACCACCAATAAACAAACCAATACCTCAATCAGTAAATGCTTTGGATTCTGTGGTGAGAAGAGACAAAGTCACATACTCACAACTTACACGATTTCCAAGGCAGGCAGTTGAGGCGTGTCCTTGGTGGACTCTTCTACTTCCTGCTCTTTTCTTTTGCACAGAAGCTATTGTGTTACTTTTTCCCCTTCTCTTTTTTTTGTCCTGGTTTCGTTGTTTGTTGTCTTGTTTTGGTTCCAGGAGGTCATCCCCTATTTCATGCCTCTCGGTACATAACTCCAAGGTCACAAGTTAGGTGTACGGAGTACTTTGTTGCACAAAGGGAGTCTAAAGATCCTGGGTCTTCCTAAATCATTATGCTGTAATGGATGGCGGCCATTGATTATTTCTGTCTAGAGAGACGCTATTTTTTTTGTCCTTTTAAATCATCTCTCTGCGATGTCATTATGTGTTTTGAGAGATGCTATTTATGTTACAGTCTTAAGTCATCTCTCCGCTGTTTGTGGTTTGATCTGTTCTCTCTTTCAACTAATTCTATCATCTTACTTTCCCTCCTCTTTGACCCTTGTGTGTTTTGGGGAGGGATGCGGGGTGGGTCCTGAAATCTCTAACAAACAAAGAAGCAAACAACCGATTTCCTAGATATCATTAATTTCAGTTGTCTTCTCTTACACTTAACTAGAAGTACGTACTTACTGTAATACTGATTTCAAGTCAAGTCTGAATGTTGGGGAAGGAAAGGCAGGGTCTTTTGGAAGACTGGTGCTGCTTTTCTTGGATTGTCTGCCTGCTTAGTTTGTCACCACTTTAAAAAAAAAAATTCTTTACGCTATCACATAGGGGAACTCTTTCTCAAGGGTCTTTCCCAAAGTAAGACAACCCAGGAGTTACATTGTAACTGGTACGATGGCTGCAGCAGCAATCAGGACTCCAACCCACACCATTTCCGGCCCCAGGCCTTTTCCACCCGGTTATCTCCTATCTGGGTTGTGAAGCCAAAGGGGCGACATAAAACTTCATTGGTGTCTCAGCAAGAACAAAACTCTATGTTTTGTTCATGAATCAACCAATGAAGACATTTACCCCACCACTGTTCTTGGTGGGTCCACTTCTGTCTTTTGTCTTATAATAATAATGATTTTGAATATGCTAAATCTTTGCTATTGAAAACTGACTCCAACAAATGTACATGAAATTCATCTGTCTTGAAATCAGAAATCTCTATGTTGAAAGAAAAGTTGAGTAAAGCTCTGTCCCAGGTGGAAAGTCTAAATTTGTCTTTGGATGTTGTTAAAAATGAAAAAGTTGAATTATCCTCAAAATTAAACATTTCTGAGGCAAAATCTCTGCATGTGAAGGACCTGGAAAAAAAATATCAGAGAATTCAAATCTAAAAATAAACAGCTCACCTTATCCTTGTCAGAAATTAGAAAGGCTACAGATTATAGAAGAATGTCATATTTGTCAAAGAGATTAGATGAGTCAAGGGAAAGTTTGAAAGCTTTTAGGGAGGAATTTTCAACTTTTAAGTCAACTGCTGAGAAGGAAACAGAATTGAAAGATCTAGAAATTGCTAAACTAGAAAAAAAGGTTAAATCTGAACAGACCATGAAAACAAGATACAAGAAAAGAATTAATATAATTACAGATTCCTATGCTTTACACTCTGATTCTGACCTTGATAAGAAGCAGCCTAATGTTAAAATTAAAGATGAATTGTTTAACAGATTTTCAGACGAAATTCGTTTGACATGTATGGCTTTGGTTGGTGAAGGGTATGTTGCTGCAAAAAATTGTTCTGATGTGATAAATGTTGTAAGTAAAAATTTATTTAATATTGATTTGTCTAATGAACTTCCTTGTGCATCAACTGTTTTGAACTCATCTCTGAAGCACATCATATTACTAATCATCAAGTTGTTGAAAGTATAAAAGAAAATGAACATTTCACTTTAGCATCAGATGGCACAAGTCGCCAAAAAAATAGTTTCTTAGAAAGACATATTATTTTATCAAATCAAAAGGCGTTATCCCTTGGCTATACAGAGGTTGCGTCTGAAAATGCTGATACACTGTTGGAAAAGAGCATTGAAATTATTTCCGATGTTTCCGAAGCTTATTGTTCTGATAGACAGGAGACTGAAGAGAATATATTTAAAGAAATTTTGAAAAAATTGAAATGTTTAATGTCTGATAGGGCATCTGTAATGAAGTGTTTTGATAAAAAATTTGCTGATTACACAAAAAGATTTATTAGGTGATGATGATGATGCTGCAGTTCTTTTTGTTTTTTGTAATGCTCATTTTCTTCTTGGGTTGGTTAATTCAACAGAAACTGCTTTAAAAGTTGTTGATGGTAATATTGGGAAACTTGGGAGGGATTTGGACAGTAAATTTAACTGTTTTTCAAATTCATCTGAGGTGTCAGCGTTTAGGTTGATTAGAACAGCAGCTGATATTCTGGGTCCAAGAGGGGATGGAAAAAATGGGTGCAGGGAAGAGTGGTTAGCTTATTGTGATTCAAAAGAAAGAAAATCCAGATTCACAAGCTATAGAACGAATAGGTTTAACAATGTTTTTGAAAATGCTTCTGCTATACTTTATCATAGAGAGGATATAATTGATTTTTTGTCAAATTTTGTTTCTCATTGTAATTTGAAAACACAGAGTGTTTTAGCTGATCTGAACGATGATACTTTGCTTTCTGTTATTTCAGCAGTTTCTTTGTTCCATGTCAATTTTACTGGTCCATATTGGAATCTCATGAATTGTAATTCTGTCTCCTATTGAGATTTTCCTGAATATGTTCGTAATATGAAAGAATTTTTGGAAAGATGGTGTGAAAATGAAATTGTTTTGAGTGATGTGAATCCTGTTTTTGATGACCAATGGAATGTTGCTCTGCCTGTTAGTGTTAGTACCTTGTTAAATATTGATCTGGATGTTGTAAAATGTACACTATCTGAAATTGTAAACAAAGCTTTGCTTGTATTCCGTCGTCAGCTAGCTGACTTTTTAGAGGGTCGTGTGTTTGGTGGTGATATTGATGATGAAACAATGAAAATTTTGAAATCATGTTCTATTGATAAATTTATTTGGAGAGCGTCTTTTTGGAAATTTAGATTATGATTTGAACAGACAAAGGCATGCATCCCTACATTTAAGATCAGCTTTAAGTATGTGGAAATCAAATAAGACATCAAAATGGGTACATGGCCAAAGCAAAGTAAAAGTTAGTCAGCTTTTGAGCAGTGCTCGTAAGAAAGCCAAGGCATGGAAAAAAAGAAGTCAGGAGAGACAAAAAGATGTGCGAATGCAAGTTAAAGGAAGACTAAAGGAAAATTTGAAAAAGAAAAGAGACCTTGAGCTTAAGAATTTACAGCAGAGGAACACTCTTTTGGCAGAAATGTTATGCCATGGTGGTCTTTGTTCCTCATTAGATCATATCAATGCATTGGCACTTTTGCCCAATGCTAAAAATGCTCTAAAAACTCAAATAAAATATAGGAAACTTGAAATGAATGAAAAGAATTTGTCCACTGTTGGAACACTACATGATTTATATACTAGACTTTGTTTACATTTGGGGTTTAAACCATCTCTAAAATTGAAGGGTTCAAAAAGAAAGGCAGTGAGGATGACTAACTAATTGAGGAATTTCCAACTGTTCTTTGTGTGATTTTTTAGAGATGCTGGTTTTCTGTTCTGTTTTAATGAAGAGCATTTATATTTCCATATTTTTGGATCAGTAGCTTATCATCTTATCTTTACCCTCCAATTGCTATCATCATCTGTGCACCTTATTCTTGTGCTTGAATGTTTATGCTTTTTATTTACTCATTTTTTCTTTTACTACCATGGACTGTCAATTATGATGACTTTTAAAAAATTTAATTCCTTTTTTTGTTTAGTAAAAAACTTAAATGAACTGCTCTGATTGTTGGAATATCAACAAAATAACTGCAGAATTGAATTCAGGACCAAAAACTACATAAATATGGAGAGTTTCATTATTCTATGTCTAGAATTGGAAATTTTATGTCCAAATTTAATTTTTTTTTTTCTATGATAAACTAGGAAAATCGGCCGATTTTACGATTTTGCCGACATCGAGTCAGCTCTGGGCGAAAAAATATTCCTCATAGACCTTTGAAAAAAATTAAGCCAACACTTTGATTGTAGTTTTTATCATGTCAAGTATTGTTTTCTATTACAACCCATTAGTTGGGATCATATGATTTGTCAAAGTTGCCATTTTGCCCCAAAATGACACTTTATCTGGTTTGTGGATTGAAAAAATTGTCAACTTTTCCCCCTCAAAAAAAAAATTGTTTTGGATAAACACAAGAAATCATTTGCTTGTGTTGAATAAATTATATGCCTACTTTGGATCAAATGTTGTTGAACATGTCGAATACAATTTCCTTTTGAATAAATATCCTCTTAAACATGGGAAAAATGAAGATTTTTCAAAAGGCGATAATTTTCTAAGTCCCAAATGAAAAGAAATCATTAAAAATCTATTTGTTGTCCGATTTTGTTCATTTAAAAACTGTTTTTCATGTTTTTTCAAGATCTATCCAACTATGTATCTTAGAATAACATACACTGAATATGAAAAATCAGTTTGTGGTACCTACTTTTAGCTAGAGCTATCATCTTGCTTTTTCCAGCACTCTCTCGAGTGCTCTCTTGCACAAACACACATGCACTGCTATTTTGTGTTCTGTTAGATAGTCTTGCTTTTTGTGCCTTTGTCCTTGTGTGTGTTTGCTTTTGTTCGTGGGAGATATTTTTTCACATGTAAATCATCTCTCTGTCCATTGTCTGCGAGAGATGACATATTTTCTCTCTTGTAAATCATCTCTCTTTGAAAATGTCTCTGGTCGGGTCAAGATTTATCTGATCTTTTAACTTATCTATCTTCTTGCTTTCCTCTTGGGCGCCTCCATGACCCTCGTGTGTTATGGTGCCCTAAAACCACCAACCGACTAACAAACCACACCATTTCACATCGCAGCAGCAATAACAGTCTGGCCCCTTGTCGTATGAGCCACTATACTACCTTCTCGTGAGTATGAGTTGAATCTGAGTCTGACATTCAAAATCATGAATTGTCTTAGCACGGAGAAATAGTGGGCTCTACTTAGACCGTTTTTTCTTTCTTTCTTTCTTTCTTTCTTTTTTTTTAAAATGTAAGCTAGCTTTTAACTCTTCCCCCTTTTTTTTTTTTCTACGTTCTGCTTTTATTGTCTGCGTTTCAGTCGCCAACCTCCATTCCATGTCTTCATGTCGCCCCATGACTGCAGGGTCGCAAGTTCGACGTACTTAGTTGTGAGAAGACAAAGGATGATATCTTTTGTCATTGTAAATCATCTCTCGGTGGTGTCGATATGTGTTTTGAGAGATGATATTTTTTTTTTTTGGGTAAATCATCTTTCTACTGTTTGTTTGATCTGTTCCCTCTTTGAACTAATTCTATCATCTTACTTTCCTCTGGGCTCCTTTATGACCCTCGTGTGTCGTGGGACCCTAAAACCTCCAATAAATAAATAAACAAACAAACAAACGAACAAACAAACAAACAAACAAAAGGGTATAGGGTAAGTTAAAAGTCCTGGTTCACTGTTATGGCTGTTGGCCATTGTTTAGTTTGATTTTTGTTTGAAGAGATGATGTTTTGTATCATAAATCAAAATCTCTGCCGTATGGTTATGTGTTTTGGTAGATGATTCAAACATTATTTCCTTTTTATTGTGAATGCTCTCTCTGCTGTCAGTGGTTTTTGTTTGTGTGTTTGTTTTTTGTTTTTTTTTGTTTTTACCTATTCTCTCTTTCAACTCCACACAAGTCTACCATCAGACTGTCCCCTTTCGTCCTTTCAACGAGCCTTTTGTGTCGTGACGCCATACAGCTACCTGTAAAAACACAGACAACTCCGTGTGTCGTGGGGCCCTTAAACCTCAAACAAACAAACGAACAAACAAACAAACAAACAAACAAACAAACAAACCAGACAACTCAAACTCAAGGCCGCAAGCAAGCAGTTAAAGGAGTTTGTGCTTTCAGTCCTGAAGGCCGGACCAAACTTTTAACCCAAACCACGGTATAGCTCTAGGTGGATATACTAGGACAGAAGAGCACTGACCAAAAAAACCCCAACTTGATTCATTATATGAATGTTCTTTTTAGCTGTGTTTTTTCCTATATGTTTGTTTTTATGTAGTTACTCCCTATAAGTAAGGTTCTTCAATACATGTTCGCTCTAACCATCAGTTCTTTATAAGATAACTCTTTATAAGCGTACTCCTTATGTACACTCCGTACTCCTTATGTACACTCTGTACTCCTTATGTACACTCCATACTCCTTATGTACACTCCGTACTCCTTATGTACACTCTGTACTCCTTATGTACACTCCGTACTCCTTTGAAATGCCCGAAAAAGACAATAAAGATTCATTACTTGCTTACTCCACAGTAATCCTATCACCTTACTTCCCTCAATTGCCCCATGTGTGTCGTGACGCCCTAAAACCACCAATGAACAAACTAAACAATCAATCAAAACTCATGGCCGAGCGAGCAATGAATGAAATTTGAGCTTTTAATCCTGAATGCCAGGCTCAAACTTAAACTCAAACGCAAACCACGGTTTAATTCCAAACGGATAGACATACTACATGCATGCATAGGGCGGTGTACGTGGCGAAACACGGGGTCTTTAATGTGTAAACATCACGTCCGGCCGTGGACGTGTTTGTCCCCGGTGTTTGTTGGACGTTGTCCAGCCTGAAAGTCCGGTGGTGTCCACACTCTTGGCCTCAGGCTGCTGTCGTTGGTAGCTGCTTGTGGTGCCTGGGGTGGATTGGGGAGGCGCTGAACCTGGAGAAATTGAAATAGTGTTGGCACAGCAATGTTAGCTTTGGGATTAGGCATCCTTTGTTAATTTTTATACACGATCCGAGATGTCACATTATGGAAATAATGTTGTGGTTTGACTTGTTCCTTCCTTCTTTCAATAACATTTTTACCACATTTTTTTTACTTTCCCCCTTATGACCTCCGTGTGTTGTGGAGCCCTAAACCCCAACCAAAGAAAAAACAAAACAAAACAAAACAAACAAACGGACATAAACTATTTAAGTTTACAGTGGATGGGAGAAGGAGATCATGAGCTGAAATTGGAGATTTTTTTACACTTCAGGACCATTAAGGACAATAACTGTGAAAATGACACTCTGTGAAAGCAAAATGAGTGAAATTTGAGAAAATGGCCAATTAGTTTATTTTCCCTTTATAAAATTTAAGTTAATGACTGATTTTTTAGACTCATTATATTAAAAATAACCAAGATATGTATACTCATAACTCTTTTTTTGATATAGAAAAGAAAATTGTCAAAAGTAAGTTATTGCTATTTCAAAATAAGCCTTACTTTTGAACTCCATCCAGGTCTTTCGGAGTGCAAAAACTCGATGAAGTCGACCCTTTTTATTTGAAACATGACATGTGGAATATAAAACTTCGATATCCCTTCTACCAAATTAGTATAGTGACCAATGTCTCCCACCCAAACAAACGTCTATTCGCCCTGATTCATACTCGATGTGACATGTAGATTGATGTCCAAACTATGGAGGCTCTACATTACTACGAAGAACAGAACACAACAGAACAGAAGAGAACAGAACAGAACAGATCATCATCAGGTTTCAGGTCTGTTGCGGACATCGACGATCGCGTCTCTCCATTCCTCTACTCTTCGTTCAGTCCATCTGATGAGACCAATGGCCAATGGTGGGCAACACAACTGGTGGTTGGTCTGGTCAGGCTGCCCATGAACTTTGTCCGCACTTCGTCTGCCTTTTTTTCTCTTCCAATTATCTACTCTTCCAAACATCAAACATTACAGACTTCTCCAATCCAATTGTTCTTATTATAAGCGTCCGAAAAATTCCATTTGCCTTTCAAGGATGGTAGATATTTAGGAGTGATCTCTTGTATCCTGTCATTTGCATAACTTCCTCAATTGTCTTTCTTTTCAGTCCGTGAGACCTTCAGGATTCTCTGTATGAACCACAATCTCAACTGCTTCCTCGTGGCTTCAATGTGAGGCCATCGTGAATGAAGCAACTAAACAATGACAATGATAAGAAAATTTGTTTGTGTGGGGGGGGGGGGGGGGGGGGGGGGGGGGGGGGGGGGGGGGGGGGGGGGGGGGGGGGGGGGGGGGGG
>JBCIKM010496539.1:0-10102 GCA_039654465.1 Melibe viridis | reverse complement strand
AGACGATAGCTTCAGTGTAAAAGAAAAGAAACAGAAGTAGAAGAGCCCACCAGGGACTCCCACCAACCACCCGCACTGGCAGAATGATTGCTGTGAAAGACGCAAAAGCGGTGATACCAACGGAAGGGATTGAAAGAGCTCGAACAAACCCCAATGGCTTGATAATGGTGGTTTTAAGGTCCTATGTCACAAAAGGTCATAGAAGCGCCAAGGAGAAAGTAAAATGATAGAAATAGATAAAATTATAGAGATCCGGTCAAACCACAAACAGAAAAGAGATGATTCACTAACAAATAAATGCAATACTTTACAGTTGGTCATTTTTTTCACAACCAGAGCTCTTTTATTCATTGAGTTTTACAATTTATTAACAGAAAAGAAAGAGCAAGGCAAATTGAACTGAAAACTCATAAACAATTTAATTTTGGTTTCATATAAATGATAATGATATGTAAAAAAGTAAGAACAGGCAATATGACTTTAATAACTTGACGTGACTTCATACATGATCCTTTATTTTTAATGTAACAAATGATTAGATTGAAGGGTGATCATAATTAACATATACAGATACAGCTCCTTCCTTCAATGAACAATTTTTTAAGAGTGGTGTTTGTTTATCTTTTTCCTGAGCAACAAATGCCACTGTGACAATAAAGACAAGTCATACCTGAGTCAATTCAAAAATGCTTTAAAAAAAAAATATTGATATTCATATTCTTGTAACTTTCTAACTAGACAAGATGAAGCAGAGAAGAAGAATGAAAGATAACAGGTTAGTGTGGGGTTTCGTTTAATAGAAAAATTATCTAATTAGTTAAGATTTTCTTCAAGATCTTGGCACAAATGAATTTATTTCACACTATGAGGTGATCAGGAATTCAAAGATAACTACCAGAACAATATTACAAAATTATAACTAACACAAAAGAACTTGTACTTCAGCATTTGAAAAGATCAATGCCTCAAGACACATTCCACCCATCAGTTAGTTAATCAACAGAGAGCAGCACTGCACTTACTGCTTATCCAATGACCTCCACCATGATTATTTGGTTTAGGTAGCCATCTTCATTCATCTGGATTAAAAAAACACCTGGTGGCAAAGGTTTTGAAACAAAGACCTTGGTCAAATATTCCTCCACATTTTCCAGTGAGGCACTATACTATGGCATATTTTTCAATATTTGTAGTAGTTGAAAAAGAAAGAATTGAGATAACAGATGACAAGGTCACACTTAGGACTGGTATATTAGGAGTTTTTCCTTTTTCTACAAGAGACCCTCAATGTCTTTGATGAAGGCCTGAAAAAGAAAAAAAAAATAGACAAAGGTTTGATTATGATAAACTTGTACACAGACGATTATTCAAACGTTTTTCTTATCCTAGGTCAAATGTCAAATTAACAGTACAAAACTGATAAAATTAAATACTTCCGCCATGAAATAAATTGATAATAACAACATTGCATTTGTTGGGTAAATTAAATTTGAACCTCTTCAAAATGAAATCACACAAGGGAAAATAAGAGGGAGACAGAAAGGGAGAGGATGGGGCAAAACAGACACACGATGAGGATTGAAATTGTGAGCACCCTGGTCTGTTTGTTTATTATTTAACAATCAACTGTGGTAATGTAATTATAAACATAAAAATAAGTTCACACTGCACATTCTTGTGGAATAAGAAAAAAAAATGGCTACATTAGAAGCTCGCTGCAAATGTTTCAGAAGGAAATCAATGTATCAAGGGAAAACGATCACTACATCTCAAACTCACTACAAATGACTCTGCTACAAGCAGAGTCAACTGTTCATGCTCTGAATAAGACATTTGACGAGCACCTGGGAAGAACGTTTTTGCAGATTTTTTGTGTGTTTGCACCCATATCTGTTCTCCTTGAGCAGTTGATTGCCTCAAGTTTATAATGTTTTGCTAAGGGTCTTACAGTTATAAGAAAAGAAAATATAGATGTTACCATAAGATAAGGAAGCATGGAAAACAACAAGAATGTCAGATGTTATACCCATTGAGGAAACGAAAAAAAACATGCCAAACTTTTAAGACTGATAACTCTGCAATCATGCATATCGTAAAATTTAAAGAAATCGATGACCAAACGCCATTGCACCTGTTATTTTTCTAAGAACAAGAACAGGTCAATATCAAACGCAAGTAAAATGTATTTTAAATAATCATTGCTCTAAATCAAACTAACTGTAAAACTATTCAAAATAAAAACATGCACATCTTTGCGCTGCCTCAGCAAACTATTCAGGTTGTTAGATAAAACTTTCAATCCCTTACTGCAAAGCATTTCTATACAGTGACATCATTTTCATTGTCAGGAAAATAGGGAAAAACTGATTTTTTACGCGATAAAGTGTGGTCAATTACTTACATCTTTTTTGCCTGACACAATATATGTGGACAGTCTTTCTAAATAAGCACCAAAATGAAACATAAAAATAAAATCATACACGTCTCTTGTCCCATTAGTGCTTAGTTATAATTGCAGGACGTGAGCTATTAAACAAAGTGAAGAGGAAAAGCTTTATACTTTCCATAGGATAGCAACTCTGAAAAATCTTACACATTCACCATCCAGCAAAAATTTCAAGGAATATATTTATGTAAAAAATGGAAAGTGCAACAGTAGGCCTCATTCCCATAAAATTTTGAAGGGATGTTAGCATAATATTTAAAACAATCTGAACACAACAAAAATAAAGGTAGACCATTACCATTCATCTGCCAAGTACAAAACAGAACTAAAAAGGATGGAACTCCAAAATCAGAAAAAAAGACCTAATTATCATGACATTCCTAGATAAAGACTGAGATCAGTCAAAAGAATTTACATGGTATTACAATAATAGAAGAAAAGATGCTGAGGCATCCCTGTATGATGATTAGGTTGATGAACAGCATGAGCCAAGCAAGTCAAGTGACTCCGCTCAATTGTCCCCTGTACTCTTCATACTCTTTGTATTCGTCATGGGCTCCTCTATGACCCTAATGTGTCATTCGACCCTAAAACCACCAATAAACAAACAAATATATTCCTCATGGTTAGTTATTCTAGACATTTTCATTCTCAGCCTCGTTTAAGAATTTTTTTTCCAAACGACAACATGTAATACCTACATATCATTGACAGGTTGGTAAAATGCTAATTGATAGAATGCACTTACATTTGGCTCTGTATTGGGAGCATATCTTTTCACTGGTTTCCCCTGTCTGTTCACTAGGAATTTACTGAAGTTCCATTTAATAAAACTGGAAAGACAATGATATTGGATTGTAGTCATTTATCATACAGTTTATTAGTGATAAAATTCAGTAGGTATATCAATTTTTATTAAGTATTGAATCTGTTGTTTAGTTTCCTTTTATCAGCAAGAAATGGTTAGAAACTTAACAATCTAAAAAAGAATACAATTATGAATTAAATATAGTTTGGTCATTATCTCATCCTTAAAGAGACGCAAAATTTTAAACACACCTACTTTGAAAATTTGAGAATTTATAAGCGTTGAGAAAAAAACAAGTAACGGTTTGTTATGGCTTTCAATAATTACATCAAGATGAATTCAGTAAAATTCTCATTCAACATAATTCTTTTGACTAGATGTCTCAAACTTCGGTCAGTATACTCACTTTCCAAGAATTCCCTTCTGTTCCTTTTTTAAATACTCAAATAATGGATGGGCTTCTTTTCCATTGACATTGATTTTGCTGAACAAATCAAACTCAACATTAAATCTCTCTTGAGCAAACTTTTTAATGTCCTGATTTGTGCCTGGTTCCTAAAAAAAACCAACAGAAAAGAATTCAGGAAGACACATTATTTGCTATGCTCTTTCACAACAAATTTATTGCGTCATGGAAGGAATCAACAGCAAGAAATAAAATAAATGTTAATAGTGAATCATGATAACAAGCTAAATGAACAGTACTTTGAAAAACATATTTTCAGACTCCTTTTCACAGGAACATCATGATTAGCAACCAAAAAATGTGAGAAATATGAAAAGCCTTGTTTAAATTTTTTCTTTATGCTCTAATATTGGAATAATAAAAAAACATCAGAACTTTGGGTATAACAAGAGATTCATGTCTCTTAGCCCTAAATCACTTGCAAACTATCACTATCATCTTCATCCCCTTGAATCAACTAAACAAAGAAGCATTTCTATTCATTGGTAGCAGGTAGATAAAGTCTTTCACTCCCCCCCCCACCCACCCCCAAAAAAAAGTCAAATGGGTTATGATTGGGTGATCTTGTGGGCCAGATTATAAAGGGAGGATCACCCATACCACTGGGTCCACCTCGAGAGCTAAATTTTTCAGCATCTATGGACCTCAATGTGGCAATAGTTGCTTATCTCAACTGTCTGATGAGCACTAAAACCTCTATTTCTAATGATTCAACTAATGTTGTCTTTCAACAAGATGGTTATCCGCCACTTTGGCACCTCTGTCAATACCTGAAACAAAGAGCTCTCGCAACGGATGGGACACGGTGGTATACAAGATTTTCTATATACAAACTGGCTCCCAAGGTCACCAGACCTGAATCCATGGGATTTTTGCTTTGAAGTTTAGTGATAGACTTGGTCTACTAGCCACCAAAGTCAACATCGGTAAACGACTTGAAGAGAACAATCCAAACCGCAACAGAGCCCATGACCAGCGAGGTGCCATTGATTCATGGTCAGTAGTCTTTATTTTATTCATGATTCAAATTCATGAAAATAACAAAATTAAAAACAACTTACCTGACCTCCAAACTGGTTGCATGGAAATGCAAGAATCGACAGGCCTTTCTCAGCGTATTTGGAGTGCAGTTCCTGAAGCTGAGTGTAGTTTTTACTGGTCATGCCTCATTTTGAGGCAACATTTACTATCAGACAAACTCTGTTCCTGTAACAAAAACCATAAATTTTAACCAAATACTTAGATGTGAACAACTCTGAGTAAAACAGTCTCCCCTAAAGTAGGTTGAAAAGCTTTGGAACAACATGAGTGAAGCACTCTAACTATCAAAGGCAAAATGAATCTTGGTGTACACAACAAAAGCATTTTAATTTAAAAGCTTTTTATAAAAGCTTATACCAAAAAAAAATTTAAAAAAAAAGAAAAGGTGAAAAATCAGGAAAATATATCAGGTCTGTAACTTTCTTACCTATATTTTTCAAGTGATACTTCCTCTCCATCAATGGTAAGAACACTAAATGAATAGATGTTCTCAATTTTACCGCTAGACTCCTCACCACTGGAGGCCTAAGAAGCAAAAGAAAAAAAAAAGATAAATAAATGACTGTTTTCTGTAACTGCTCAGCCCCAACATTCTGCTCACAAAAAGGACATGTTTGCCAAATCTGTAAATCGGCAAATTTCTATGCATCTGGGGGAAAAGGCCACATTAAAAGTAAAAGAAACTTTTTAAAGAAAGACAGCATTCAAAATGTAAACAAATTGTCCACTCTGTGATCACTTGACATATAGAATCCAATAATTCAATAATAATAATTTACTTTGAACACTGATTCCCCAAAATCTTATCAAGCATTCAATCATGACTTAACTTAAGAACTTACAATGCAGATTTAATAAACAGACTAAATCCTCCTTAACTTTGTGACGGCTTTCTTCAACACAAATCAAAGTCTACCTGACCATTGTCACCTACAAAAGCTATACTCTTATAATAATACACAAAAAAGACTGCATGGGATGAACAGAGTTTCTTTTGTCAAGTGAGTGTACTCAGGAAGTTATCAGCAGATGGCAATGTAACATCCAGACTTTTCCATGGATCTATCCTTTGTCAATGTATCTCCACTTACTTACTACTATTGATGATCTACCATATCATATGAAAAGCACGACAATTTTTTCCCATTTTGCTGACAATGCACAGCCCTATCTAATATCAATTCCCACATTAAAGATTCCACTCCACTAAACACTAAACTAAACTCTCTTTCCTCTCTCTTGCTCTCTCACTCTGTCTCTCTTTCAAATCTCCCACTCGTGCAACTCTATGTTAGATAACGCCATTTCACCCGGTGGCAACATCAATAAAATTGGTCAGTGAACTGTTTGCTTCGGAAAAGAAGTTTTTTTATTGGCTAAGAGTATGTGACAATGCTGGTCAAAATCAAGGTTACCCAAAATTTGGCTTGAATTTTTTTTATCAAGCATCTGTTTCTAATGCCATTTAGCACTATACTGATGTCACTAAATGGAGGTTTTACTAAAATTTAACTCATTACCTGCACACCCGCCGCGCTATGGTCAGCAACCTACTTTCTTCTTGGGCTGGCTTACTGTAAGGGAATGTATTGATGCAAAGCTATTCCCTGCGCGGTTGCTGTGTTGTCTCTCCTCAACTAATTCTCCACCCAAAGTTGCTTTCCATTATTTGCCTTGGAAATGCCATTACCAAGTGACTATTTGGTGTCATATGATTGGTCAGACATTCAAGATTGACGCAGGCTTTGGGTCGTGTCAGTTGGTGAGTAATTTTTTTTCACTGAAAACAAAGCCCAACCCACCCAACCCGTCCATCCCTCTGCGCCCCCGAAATCAGCAATGCACTACTCCCACAGTTAAAGGATGTTCCAAAAATTAGCACGTGCCACGGGATTGCACTACTCTAGCAGTTAAAGGATGGCTATTTTTCGACCACAGGAGTGGGGATCTTACTACTCCTGCATTAAAGAGGTTAAGTCACAATTTGGGGGAGCTTAATTAGTAATAATATATTGCTAAAAAATAGGGACCAGGGGTCAATGTTGCTATCCCGAAGTTGTGATGTTACACAGAGGTTTGACTGTTCATTGTATGATTGTTACTCACTAATTTTCGCATGCTGAACACGAAAATAGTCTTTTCAATCGGAAATTATCTTTCCTCCACTAATTTTCTGGTCCTCAATGCCAAAACGACACTAAAAATCGTAATCATTGAAGGTTAAAGTTCCTATAAAATTAGTGCTATTTTTAAACAACTTGATCTCCCTCCACCAATGTCACCTCCAAAGGGTCATGGAAAGTTCTTTATTTAAATTCAATTGCATAAAACGCAAGTCCAAAGTTTTAAAAAAGTTAACATAGAAGACCAGTCCAAATAAACAAAAATTTTATTATATTTACGGCCTAATCATAATCGTGTCACCTACTCAGTACGCATTTAGCATAGAAGTTGAGGAGCATAAAAGAAACGGAGTGTTATTCATACAATTTTGTGCCAAACTTCCAGTGCCCTTTTTGGCTCAATTCCCACAGGTTATGTTTTTCTGTGTGAAGAATAAATGATTAAGAAAACAAAGTTGATCTTGTCGTAAAAAGTGTTACGTTCTCGGTTCCTATCTTAGCCAATTCATCAACAAAAGGAAAATTAGCTGGGATTATAAACGTACTGTATCACTCTCCAGGGTCAATGCCGCTCTAGTCAAAGCGTTAGTGTGTTGTGTCATTGTAAGCAGGTGTTCTCGGTTCGACCCCCAGCTTGCTCCAACTTTTCTTCACAATTTTCTTCCAGTACTATTGTAGGAAAAGCTACTATTGTCGGAATAGCCACTACCATTTACTCTTACAAAATGTGTGGATGATGATCGCTTCACAATAATTGTTCGAATAGCTTACAGTTTATTCATACGATATTGTCACAATAATTGTATGTGTGTGTTTCTACAAATGTACAAATAACTGTTACCAGTTATTTGTAACATTGTACGAATAACCGCGTCCAAAAGAAAACGCCTTGTTAAAGATGGCATACGAAAAATGCTTTTAAATCACTAGCCTACCAACAGATGGATGAAGAGGCTAGACTAGATAAATTTTAACAACATGCAGTGCAAAAATCATATCAATGACAAAATTTGATAAAACTGAGGCATGCATGTTTTCCGGGCAAAGATCAATCGAGTCCAGCTAAGAGGGTTCATCCCTGGACATCTTTATTTTGTGGGTAAATCAAAACCTTGTAGCTCTATTTAGCTATTTGGTAAACAATTCTGACCACACTCTGGGATCGTACACAAAATGAATTATTATTGCTCTCTGTATGTAGATGGATATTAATCCCAATAAACAGAATTATTTCCATTACTGAGGGTCAAAAATGTCTTCTTTTTTTATTGTCTACCTTTTTCCAGATTTTTTAACTCACCATCTTCGAAAGTAACTTAGGAAGATCCGAGCGTAAAGGATTAAACTTTGCGTTCGTTTGAAGAAAACAATATCTGAATACAGAAGTCCTCAGAGCAAAAGTCATCCTTTGGACCCAAGATCGATAGGGTTTATCTTCTCTTTATGAAAACTTGAATCTGGACATATTTTTAGTTGATTTGATAGAATTATTTACTTAACATTCCAAAAAAGGTAATTTTTTTCAGGCCCGAAATGGGGTCAAAATTCATTAAATTTGAAATAAAGAGACACAATAAATCAATTGAAAGAAAAAAATCCAGCAGGACACGAAACGTACCATGGTTGCAGAGCCAATGCTGCTCGAACACGACCCTATTGTGAAAGTAAGCGATTCACTGCGGGAATAGATCTAGAAAGATAACAAAGTTATGCGAGGTTGAATAATACTTGTGTGATGAGGTCCCTCTCCACGACCTGACCTCGCTGCTCGCTGAGCTTGCGAGCCGAGTGCCCATGTCCTAAGTGTTTGAGCAAGTTCACCTCTCGACACTTTGTGTCTGGCCGTCATGGTTCATGAAATTCAAGTTGGGACAAACGAACTCTTGACATAACCCCGTCTCGGGCAAAGATCTTGGGTGACAGCAAAGAAATTAAACCTCTCCTACTATTTATAAATTATTTGGGTGACAGGCAGCTTGTAGACGAATTTTATTCTCTCAAGGCTGGTGATTCATATGATCTTGGATTGATAGGTGGTAAGGTCAGTAGGGCCAACCTGTTTATTCGTCTTTACAAAGCCTTCTCATATTCATTTGGTAGCTCCTTTTATGTCATGGGAAACTGGGACTGCAATTTAAAAAAGAACATAATAATAATAATAATAATAATAATAATTATATTAATAATAATAATTATTATAATTATAATTATAATAATAATAATAATAATAATAATGATAATAATAATAATAATAATAATAAAATAATAATAATAATACCGCCCTGGGGTAAATTGGCTCATTGGTCTTTTTCATTGTGTAGATACCACCACGGCAACAGCAATTATTATTTGCCTCATTACTCTTAATACCCCGCATGTATTGCTCATTATGCCATGCAAGATTAGGCACGGTGGATTGATCATCTGCCTGTCTCCATTTTTTGTGATCCAGAAGTACACTGCTAAGGCGGTACGATGGGATATGGATAACAAAATAACAACAACAACAACAACAACAATAATAATAATAATGATAATAATAATAATAATAATAACTCAGCTCAACTCAGCCTCACAGTTTGCATCCATTTCATCCCCCCCCCCCCCCCCCCGACCTGCATGTGCCATTTATTACAATGCCATATCACTCGCCCTCCTCATATTCTCCTCACACGTCTTTGATAATCTGTCTCTGTAGCTAACCGACATTAAACGGAAAAATCTTGGGGTTTTTTTTTTTTCACAGTGAATGGTTTGAACATTTCAGATGTTATGCTATTGATTATTTATAAGCACAATGAGAGATTCTATTATTTCAACTGTTTAGTTTGGGGGAAACGTGGTTATGGAACAGGCTCGTCCTCGATTTGAACATTCAAATTATGTTGGCTACGCAACTGGCGATCACCTGCTAGCTTAAAATTAAACTCATATGACGTTCTGCTTTACATGTTCTTTATCGTCGCTTCTACCGTCCTCCACCACCTCCTCCTCCTCCTCCTCCTCCTCCTCCTCCTCCTCCTCCTCCTCCCCCTCCTGCTCCTCCTCCTCCTCCTCCTCCTCCTACTCATCATCATCATCATCAACGTCGTCATCATCATAATCATCATCATCATCATCATCATCATCATCATCATCATGGGGGGCGTATGTGGCAGAGAGGTACGGTGCTCGCCTCTCAAGTGAAAGGTCCGGGTTCGAATCCCATGAACGGCGAA
>JBCIKM010496428.1:0-10102 GCA_039654465.1 Melibe viridis | reverse complement strand
CAATCTGTGCAGTACTTATGCAGCTTGTCTAGACCCGATTGTAAGCCCGACTTGCTCTCTGAAACGATCATTAAATCATCAGCAAACGACAAAAGACGAATAATACCACTAGATAGGGTGACACCTAGCATTGACTTGGATAGCTCCTCTTCTTGGTCCCCTATGAAAAGGGAGAAGAGTACCGGACAGTGTGAAATTCATTTCAATAAAACCAGCAAAGAGGCAAGCAGAGTCTACTCAAAACTGTTTTGAAGAAAAGCAATCTTTTTTTTTTAACTGCCTCGCAAAACTATATCTTTTAATTTGAAACCCTCATCACATGACTAACTGTTATAACAAAGCTTACTACAAAAGATTTTTTTCAATAGTTAAGAATGAATGAGACAAATAAGAAATACCCGGATGACAGGATCACATCATCTGAACGACCGACAAAGAACACGTATCCATCCTCATCCATGTATCCACGGTCTCCAGGAAGGTAATAATCTCCTTTAAAGACCGAAGCTGTCTTCTTGGGGTCCCCCTTGAGAGGATAAACACAGTAATAACTCTTACAATTCTGCTCGTATGATACCATGATACTTTGATAGGTAAGTATCTCTTGTAATAACAATAAGCTCTCTTACTCCTAGTAATGATAATTGTTGGAAAAAAAAAAAAAAGAGAAAAAAAAAAAAAAAACAACTGAGGTTAACATTTTACACACACAAAAAAAAATTAACCTGAATGGCTTTTACAAACGGCTATGAATCAAAGATCTTATTAAAAATTTATTAAAAGCTGAAACCAGAGAGATTTAAATAGAATAAGGTAACAGGAGTTCCAGACAACGATTTTTAGATCAAGGTATCTCTTAAATTGAAGTATTAAACAGTACTCCCTACGGACCATCGGAACTTGATGTGTTCCTGACGGATCTTACATACACATCGACAGTAATATTCAGTCTTACTGACTTGGTCTATTTTGCTGTAGAAGAAACTGAAATAAACATCAGCGTTACCTACTCGCTTACTATGAACACTTACTAAATACTGTGTGAAGAGCCCTACTGGTCGGTGTGGTTTGACTTTGATTGCGATATTCCCCTCTGATCCTGGATCAACAACTCTCCCCTCGTTGTCAACAATGTCAACTTTTAGCCCGGGAGAAGGCTTTCCCGTGGAGCCGGGTTTGTATGGCAGGCAAGGAGGTCGAGTGCACAGCAACGTCTTGGGATAGTAATACAAATTATAAATACAAATTAGCAGCAAATAAGCATAGAATAATTTATGAAGAATGCTAACCAAACATTCAAACTGATTGTGAACTTAATTTTTAAAAAAGGCTCAACTTTGAAAAATGAGTTTGCATCTAATGATTCGTCTCCAATGTCCTATATCATAAATCAATGAACAATTTAAAAAGTTGAATTTAGTACCGAAGTATGAATTTGACAGGAGGAAAAAAAAGGAATAAAAATTGATGCCTTTATTTCCTCAAATAATTTCATATGACTAATGCCGTCATTCTACGCAAAATCAGAGAGATTTGTGAACAGCTCCAATTAAATACTCATACAGATGACGGTCATATTTTAGAGGAGTAGGATTGAGGAGGAAGATTAGGATGATAAAGAGGAAGAATAGGATGGAAAGGAAGAAAAGGAGAGGGGTAAAGGGATGAAAAAGAGAAAGTGGGGAAAAGGTTTACTTTGCCTCCTCCATGCATAATCTTTAACAAATCCGTCTTAACTTTTCTCTGGGTTCCTCTCAAAGATCTCTGGTAAACCAAACAAAGATAAAAACATTTGTGATTTGATAAGAAAGGAGGTAACTTGACTGTAAGTTCAATTTACCGTTTCAGTTTGTCCGTATGCTTCATTGATATCTAAACCAGTGTCATTCTTCCACACTTCCACAAGCTCTGGGTTCTGGAGAAGAAAAAAGTGTATCAATAAAAAGTCAGATCTGTTCTTCCGCCGAAAAGGTTTGGGTTTGTTTTTTTTATGAATCTAAGATTAGTTAAAATGTTAACATTTTACTCGCAATGGTATTCAATTGTTTAAAGGTTGAGAATTTTTCTGTTTGTCATCTTGAAGCCTACCGCCGAGGTGGGAATAATTCGTGCACGTTTTAAATATGCATTATTATTATTTATTATTATTATTATTATTATTATTATATTTCAAATTCATGAGGTCAAGGCAAGGTTTAGAAAGTCTCTAACAACAAGCAGGGTTGTGCACAAGTTTTTCAGATTCTGAACAAGAAATGATAGATAAATAAACACTTTTGGAGTAAACAAAAACAACAACTACAGAGACATTGTAAATAAAATTATCTCAAATTAGACATGTGAAACTTTAGAACAGGTTCACTGGTACAAATACAAAGCTGCAGATGTGATATTATGAATAATATGTAAAAAAAAAAAAAAAAAAGGGTGAAACCTTACAACAGGCTCGCCGGCACAAATACAAAGCTTTAGGGCTTTAAAGCTGTAACTCTTCAGGGACTGCTTCACCAGAACTCTCATAGCAGTCGGGGCACAACACATGTGGGTGATAGGGAAGTCAGACAGCACCTGAGGGAAATGGTTCAGAGTTTGAAAGAAACATTATTCATTAGGGTAATATAAAAAAAGGGGGAGGGAGCAGGGCAGGAGACAATTGAAACTTTGGTTATAATACAAATTGAATACATTTTCAGGGATGGAACCAAGCACCGGAAAAAAAAAACCTGAACTTTTTTCCCTCCGCACAATTAATACATACGTGGCAGACCCCCCTCCCCCCCTCCCCCTTCAAGGTGTAAAAAAACTGCTTTTATTTATAGTCAGATGGCAGAGATAGTGAAAGTCTGCCCCAGGCAATGTTTGATTTTAAAGGAAAACACACTGTGTGTAGTGGAACGAAACAAGAAAAGAGCACACTCCAAACCATAACCCTTTCAGACAAAAAAATTACCTTGAGAGTTTTCTCTGGATCAAAGACACCAGAATTATGCACGAAGACGCAGGACCCATGAATCCATGGGGCAAAGAGGGAGGACCAGGCGCACTTGGCCCAGCCTGGGTCAGACATATTCCACACGACGCTGTTGACATCTGCCATTAGCATATACCTACAGAGGTACAACACAGCACTGATATAAAGAACAGCTTTGGGCATTCCAAATAACTTCTTTACATCAGTAGTTCTTTATATCAGACATGAGTTATGTAGCAAATCCCAAATCCCTTTACAAGGTGCTTCAAAATGTGTTCTTTATCAGTTCTTTACAAGAGTGTGTGCTTTATAAACGTAATCCACTGTAGTTTCAATGTGCGTGAAGAAAAGGAGATTAAAATCATAAAAATACTGGAAAATGCAGTCACTACGACTAATTAGCCTGCTTCTCTTTGAGAAAAGTAAACTGTTATACTTTATTTCACTTTCTGCATTATTGGGCTTTTCTATTTTAGAAATAATAAGAACTCTCTGTTTTTGCCGGCTTCATCTGAACAAGAGTTACCAATGTTTTTGAGTCATCAATAAATAATCAAAAATTGTGAGCGATGAGAGATATCAATGAAAAAAAATGAAATCTAGAAAGTGATAATTGTTCATTTTAAGAGAAGAAAAATAAGACAGTATTTCTGACATAATTAAACAAATAATAAGTCAAAGGCAGTGCTGGTAATGATGATAATGACAACATTGATGATGACGATGATGGTGATGATGATGACAGTGTTAATAATGGCAACAAAGATAATGATGATAGTAGGGATGATAATGATTTTATGCATTAACCTTGCAGTAAGAGTGTGTCCAAGTCCATAGCTGGCATGGGTGTGCTCACACATCTTGGGCGAGCCAGTGGTGCCGCTTGTGAAGAACAGTGTCATAGGATCTGACGCAAGAGTGTTTGCCGTCTGTAATTTACAAATATGATGTGTAAACAATGGCTAAGCTATTTTTTTTTTTTTTGCACAAACTTTAAAAAATATCCTTAATGAAGATATTTTGAGTCAAAAATCCTTATAGAAAAAATCTTAACTGAGGCAAGACTAAGAAATCATTCATTTAACCATTTTAATTGTCTGAGCAAAATTCACAATTAATTCCTACAGATCGGTTCACTGACCTGTGCCGTGCACCAAGCATTTGCTACTCAGCAGCTTTGCGAGATGTTCTTATAATGGTATAATCACCAACCAGCTGCTATAAGCACTTTTTACTGGTTGTTCTAACGGGGTTAGCGCTATACAAATGCTATCTATCTAATATGAAGATGATTTCTTCAACTCATAAATTTTGAGCTTCATTAGGAATATAAAATAAGCAAGAAAGAACCAAAATGCAATAACAAATAACATGAATAATTCTCTACAATTCTAAAGTTTGAAAAGATCTCAACGTCATTACCTCAAAATGTTCCGAGGCTCTTTCAATCAAACTTTGGAAACTTAACCATCCAGGTCTATGAACAGGAAAAAAAATGATTTTTGTTTTTTAAATACAAGTCTTTACTTTCCATAATTAACTGACTGCATTTTATTAATTAATCAATTCAAAAACTAAAAAGCAAACCAGGTAAGCATAGTCTTTTTTACAGTACAGTCATTTTTTAAAGAATGTTCCTAATAAAATGTCCTTTTTTTTTTTTCCTTTAAGATTTATTTGCCGATAAATGTCATATCATATGCAAACATCTAAAAATAAATAAACAAGAAGAACAAACCTTGTATCAGACTGCGAACCGACAACGACCTTGTTTTTCAAAAGTGGTGTATCATCACAGACCTGTACAAACAATAGGAATAAAGTAATTATTTACCTACTGAAAGGAATTTTCATATTTCAAACGTGAGTCGCAATCAGCAAACCTTGAAACTGAAAAACAGTTATTTTACAAACCAAGGATAAAAAAAATGTATTTCTTTGTTTGTCTATTGGTGGTTTTTAGGCCTCCGACACACGAGTGTCAGAGAGAAGAAAAAAAGATTGTTCTGAATGAATCGAAAAATTTGCTGTCAATACCTACTATGCATATTCTAGCCACTAATAAAGTGTGTTGATCCAAGGGAAAAGTAAGTTGACAGAATAGTTAAAAGAAAGAACAGGTCAAACCACTAACAGCAGAGAGATGATTTACACTAAAAAATATCATCACTAAAAATACTTAAAGACACCACAGAGAGATGATTTACAATGACAAAAAATATCATCTACCCTAAAGAAAATAAACAACAGCCATCACTCGTAACAGCATAATGGTTCAGGAACAACCCAGGATCTTCAAATTCAAACCCCTTTGTGTACAAAAGTACGTTTAACTTGTGAGCCTATACTTATGTACCATAACGTATGAAATAAGGGATGACCACTGAGTTGCAAACAAGACAACAAAAACAGGACATCCCAGAAATACGATAGCTTCAGTGTCAAAGATAAGAAAGAGAATTAAAAATGCCCACCAGGAAAACCCAAAACCGCCAGCATTTCTTGGTAAACAATGTGAAAATTTCCAACAATACCAGAACCTTGAGTGAGGAATTGAAAGCTAATATTCTAAGCAAAAGATTTTGACATTAAAAATTAAAAGTAATCATCTGACACACAATACAGCTATTTTCAGAGTCTGTCGTTGTACATTTTAATATTCATAACTCACAGCATCTACAAACTCGACAAGGTCTGGATGCGTTATGATACATTTTGCTTCCGACATTTCCAGTCTAAATTTTATGTCTTTGGATCTCAATAAAGTCGTCCCAGGGCTTACAATCAAGTCTGAAAAATAAGAGAAAGCTATGAATATTTCTACACATTCTTAACTGTTGTTCAATTTTAAAACAAGAAATCAGATAACCTCTGTGAAAAGAAAATTGAAACCCGTTTCTTTTAGGGCCAACATCAAAAAGGTGGAGCAGAAGCAGGAAGAGGATGAATAGAGGGAGGACCTTGAGGAGAAGGAGGAGCAGGAGGATATGTGGTAGACTAGTAACAAATAGACCGACCTAACAAAAAGGAGGTATGAATTCAGGAGTGTTATATGTCCCATTAAGCAGTTTTGACTTAAGAACTGACTTTCCACAATTTTCTCTGAAAGCAGAATGAAATATAGAGACAAAATTCAATTCTATGTTAATAATATAAAATATCAAATATTGACAAGCGAAAGCAATATACCTGCTCTGATGCATGCTAAATTGATCAACCACCATTCAGGTACTTTCGGCAAAATGACAATAACTTTATCTCCTCTCTGAAGACCACAGCCAATGGTTAAAGCGTTAGCAACTCTGGATAACACAAAAAAAAGCAAAAGCATGTAAGTAATAATTATATTTTTTTAGTGGACATTCCTTCAAAGTCATTACTGCCCTTAGGAAATTTTTTATAAAAGAGGAAAACTTCTCAAAAATTGCGAAAAAGGAGAAACTTTACAGAGTATTGATAGATATGACATAATATCTACATCAAAAGCTCTAATAAGGTGTATCAGAAGATACAGTACAATAAAACAACCAATAAAGCAAAGGAAATCATATCATTACAAATAAAACAAAAAAAAAAAAACATACTCAGAACAAGCAGAAAATTGTGCAGAAAATCAAAATAGCGAAAATTCACTGATTAACGGAAATCTGGCTCCTATGAAGGTAAAAAGAGAAGAGCGGTCACAATTATAATTGGCATCATTGTAGTAAAACTAAATCCTCATCAGGTCAGGAAGAGAGACGTGAAAAGAAATAAAAAAATAATATAATTGACCAGAATCAAATATTAAGTAAGCACTGACCAGTCTTGAAGTTAAAACAATGCCCTCTCAGCATTGGTCATAATATAATAATATATTAAAAACATAAATTCCACTCCACTGCAAATTTGTGGATGCAAAAAGAAAGACTCTAGATAGAGATCAGTAGCAAAAGTGTGTGCTTAGCAACTAAACCTCACATCGAAAGGTATCAAAGGCTAAATAGAAAAAAAAGAAAAAATCCACTCCCAAAAATCTTTGTTTTACCATTAATAATTGATACATTTTACCCCTTTAAAAAAAAAAAAAAAGTCTCATGATTTGAAAGGCCTTAAGGCCACGGTCCAGGCAAAATTCAAATTTAATTGCTACAGATAGGTTCACCTGTGCTTCGTGCTGAGCATATGCTACTGGCAGTTTTGCAAGGTGTTCTTACAATGGCATAATCACCAACCAGCCGTTGTAAGCACTTAGAGCCTGTTGTTCTAACGGGGTTCAGAACTATACAAATGCTATCTATTACATAAAAGGAAAATGTATTTATCGCCAAAAAAACCCAGTTCCAGTTGTTTCTAGTCAAGTTCCCTTTACTCTGGATACAAATAAAAGAAGATAAAAAAAAAGTAATAGCTTTTAAACAATGACATTGAACGTAATTGAGTGCATCCAAAGAGGTCAGAGGCACACAGAAAGAAAAAAGAAAAAAAAATGAAGAGGTAAGGCTGAGGATAATGCTCGAGAAAGGAGATCTCTAAGGCTGAAACTACTGCGACAAACAAACAAACCCTTTTTCTTTTTTTTTTCCAGGTTCAGATATAGGTAGCGTTTTAAAAAATTGCCACAGTTCTCTGATACATAAAATAAAACCAGATTTAAATTGACCTCTTGGAAAGGGACGATAACTGCTGGAATGACCACTTGATTTCTGTGTCTAAATTCTCATCTGTCCACCAGAACGCAGGCAATTGGGAATTCCTCTCCCCAGTCTGTTCAAAAAATTCAATCAATCAATCAATAAATCAATTATAAATAAATAAAGACAGAAAGCAACAAACTTTTCATACAAAGATATCTTTGCCATGATGGCAAAATGGGCAAAACAAAAAATGACTCACTCAATCTAGAAGATAATTTGGTATCTTTATCAGTGCAAAAACAATATTTTCTTTCTGAGCTGAAGCCTCGGGATTCCATAAGGGCCATATTCATCAATTTTGATATGATTAAGACTAAGTGTAAACAATTTTTTGATGACTTTGTCAGTCTCCAGCATAGTTTTTTTTCCTAATTTTAAAGATAAAAATCGCACCTTTTCAACATGAGCCCATTGATCGATGAAGTCACGGGTAAAATTGAAATGATGTGGAACTTGTAAGGTGAAGTTTTTGGCTTCAGCTTCATAATTATCAAAACGAAAACTTGATAATTGAAGCTGTACATTCCAGGCCACTGGTGAAGATGAGAAATGCCTTGTGTGCCTCAGGGAAGAAGTGTACAATTTTTGCATGGGCTGAACAATTCTCTTCATGGCAGCATTCATCATGGGGCCTGAAATAAATGAAAAAACAAATAGCATCGTAATAAAACTCTGTGAAATGTTTAATGAAATTGACTGACTGATTTTCTCAACATGACAATAAATTATTTTCAATCAGTTTCTAAAATAAAAAGATAGAGTCAAAGCACCTTAACTCCATACACAAAGGCCTTGCTGGTTGATATCTCCCTAATGCTTACTTAACTTTGGCCACCTGTGAGCGCACCAGGATTTTTCTCAGCTCCTTGGAGCTTGGTCCCGACACTGCTAAGGCGGTATGAAAGGATATGGAAAACAAAACAATAAATTAAACTTATCCATCCTGTGTAATTCATAGGTCTCCATACTTTCTCGGAGTATTTCATAGTGCTCCTCACTCTGTACAAGGATTTTAACACTCTGTACAGAAAGAAAAGCAGTGGAAAAAAAGTTTGAACTTGATTTAACTTTGAATTAAATGGAACATTCACATTCACACTTGAAACATGTTCACGACACTTGTTGTACAAACCTAACAATTCTTAATTTCACAAGTTGACGACAACCAAAATGCGAAATGAAAAGGATACTTCAGCACAAAACCAAATCTTATTTGTGATTTACTGATTGAGGGGAGTGAGAGGGGTACCACAGATGAATGCCAGTCTTCTTTTAGTTACAGTACTGTTATTTTGAAAGTTGTCATTGGTTGTCTCTCAGACCTGATCTCAAATCAAAGCATCATAAAAAGTTAGATTTTTTCGGATCTTAGCGGCTTCGGAGCAGAGAGTGCACATGTCTCTGTCTCCAAGTGTAGCCTCTGGAGAGAGTGGCCTTCATCTACTGTGGTATTCCTTCCAGGGGAGTATTGGAAGAACGCTTTCACTACAGGTTTTATAATTTTTAGCTTTTCACAATGTTCCACATTGGAAACGAATGGCGAGAGAAACCATGCAAAAAGTTTCTCTGTCCGAAAAATTGTAACACGCCTAACAGGCAACTTGTCTCGTCATACATGTTATAAGTTCGTTGTCTGCCAGGGATGTAATAGTATTGTAAAACACATAGAGCACCCCAGTGGATATGCGCTATATTATAAATGCTATCTATTAACAATTATTGAATGCAGAGGCAAACTGATTAGACAGATGTTCCAAGGTAAATTCATTTCATTATCAGCAATCAAAAGATTGAGAACAAGAGTGAGGACAATGCTAAAAAAAATAAATTCATTCTCAGAGTGGACACTATTGTACACATCCAAAGCCACTCTTAAGTTGAGGAAATATTTTTCCTTTTTTTGTCCCCCTTACAAATGTCTTTTCAATCTAAAAATTTACTCAGGTCTTTTACCAGTAGATTGGTTTTTCATAATATACCACAAAATAGGTATTTTTACTAAATTATCTTCTTCATCTCAAAAAATAAAAAGCAAAGGCTAACATGAATTCCTCTAGAGAATCACAGGGCTACAATAAACACAACCAACTTCTACATATAGGTATGAACAAACTTATTGACATACCCATTGATATTTACCACAGTAACAATAATTTGACCAATGCATTAGTAGACCAACCAAAGGGAAACAGGAGAAGGAAACTTAATACCAACATCAAACCTATATCGCCATCTAAATTCCTTCTTTCCCAGCTCAGGTGGACAGTGGGACAATATCCCACACTAAATCACATGGTCCAAATGTAGACAACTTCAAGCTGTGTCATGATTAGCATACTATACACCATTAACTAAGATAAATGTATGAAAGGATACCCTTACGAGGGGAGTTCAATATGTCCTTAGCATGACAATGATAGAACAAACCCACAGACTTGAAATTTGGCACACTTAC
>JBCIKM010496211.1:0-10103 GCA_039654465.1 Melibe viridis | reverse complement strand
AAATGACAACTGATGTAAAATGTCTTTTGAATTGCCTGAAAAAGGACAATAAAGATTTGTATTATTATTATTATTATCTCTCAAAACAAATATCGACACCACCGAGAGTGTGTGTAAAAGAGAAAGAACCAGTGCAGAAAGTGCGAGAAAAAAGATTCATGATGATAGTTCTACCGTAAAGAAAAGCAACAAATGAAGACTTATGATGGATGCCAACAACCACATTTCCCCAGTTAGACCACAGCATGCTTTCATCGAATACCAGCCATTACAGAACACTACGTCGCTCCCTGTTGATCATAGCAGAATGTAAGGATGCAGTTAAAATTCAAGATTCGTGGAAACAATTAAACTCAAAAGTATGTACTTGACTTTTATAAGCGTTATATCTTATTTATATCTTCCTTCAAATGACTCACACATAAAAACCGAATACTATAGAAAAAATAAATAGCATAAATATATTGAAAGGTAGGCCTACTCACAAAAAAAAACCGATTGGAGAAGTAATGTTTTCATGACACTTCATGGACATTTACAAAATATTAACAAACAAACAAAACCAAAAAATCATATCCAATAGATTTCACAAGGCAGAAATATTAAATGTAATAAATTAAATACACTATAATAGTTGGTTGCCCCTATGAAAACATCAGATCATAAGATTATCCAACAAGAACTTCAATAGAAACGGTTTTGGTTTTGGTTTGAACATATTCATTGGAATGGTTTTGATTTACGTACTTTCTAGAAGCACTCCCGTAGCACCCATAAGATGTTCTTGCTAGGTTGCAAAGCTATTTTATAAACACATGCGCGCACGCACACACACACACACAAAGGATTGAATAAAAGAACTTAATCAAAGAAAGAAAAAAGAAAAAAAGGAATCAGCAGGAATCAAAACTTTTAGTGAGGTTTTTCTGGAGTAATCTCTTTAATATGTATCAACCAGATTACAAGGTCAGTGTTATAAATCATTAGAACTGAAGACAGCACAGACAATTTGAGAAAAAAAATATATAAACAGCCCTACTGTGAATGAAGAAGCACAAGGATGGCAACTCTCTCGGTGTGACTCCTGAGCCCTGAAAAATAACCACTATGTAGTAATTTAACTCAGTGCACAGGAAAAAACATTTTTCTCTTAATGAATTTTCATACTCACAGTCACAGCTTTTCAATACTGGAAATGCTTGCAACTTCAAGTTATCTGGCACTCATGGGCATCGGATGAATGTCCCAATTTTCCTGCGCAGTATTTTGCTATTCAAATTTCAAAGAATTTATATATGAGCACGGTTAAGTCACATATAGAGTAAGTGACACAATCTTCAAAAGTGTGAATTGATTCAAAATTATAAAAATGGTATTGTTTGTAGTTATTTGATTGCTCAAACACTTCAGAGCCTTAAAATAACAACTTAAACATAAAACAATATCAAAATGAGAAGAGATGAGATCTAAAAACAAGTACTTGAAAGCTTAATCATTTAGTGACTAGCTTGAAGGACTTTAAATGAAAACAATTCAAGTCAATAAAAACAATTTCATCATGACAATTCATAGATTTACACACAACAATATTGAAGATACAAGAAAAAAATAGGAGTTTGAAAAATGTGATCCAATAATGAGAAAAAAAAAGTTTTAATTGCTGAGACAACTCAAACAAAAACGCAATCTCCTTCATAAGGGTCAAGTCAAGAAAATGGTCAATGTATAGCAATATTCTCCTCCTTGCAGCTCTCGGTCATCAACAATATTGATGTTTACTTGGGGTTTCTAAGTAAACAAGCAATATTTCTCAGAATAGTGTTTGTTTCCTTACTGGTTTCAGGCCACCATGACTCACAGTCAGGGGTCATGGAGGAGCCCAGGGGAAAGTAAGATGATAGAATTAGTTAAAAGAGAGAAACAGATTCAAACTTCAAACTGAAGAGAGATGATTTGCAAACACACACAAACAAGCAAAAATAATTTCTCAAAGCACATAGTTATTAATGCCGTAGAGAGATGATTTACAATATTCATTAAAATTTAAAAAAAAAACAAAAAAACTCTCTCCTCAATAAATCAATAAACAATGGCCACTGCCCATAATAGCTTTGGTCCAGGAATAGCCAGGATCTTTAAACCTTCTTATTTAAGAGTACATGAGTACTTCATACCTCCAACTTGTGACTGTGTACTTATGAATTAAAAGGCATGAATAAATGGAAAATGACACTTTGAAATGCAAACAAGAAAACTAAGACAGGACACAATAGAAAATGGGAAAAAATAAGATGATAGCTTTAATTGAAAAAAAAAGAAAAAAAAGAAGAGAGGTGAAGCGCCCATCTCAGGGACTCCCACCAACCACCCGCAAGAGGACCCCAAAAAAACCTGAGAGATGCACATATGTTCCCATTTTCCCATATTTTAACCACCTTTCTGAGATTATAAAAAAAAATTAAAATAATAAAAAAAGCAAACCCAGACCCAAAAGAGAAGCAAATTACAAGGTTATAAAAAAAAAACAAAAAAACAAAGCAAGTAAAGCATTATAAATGACAACTTCAATTCTTAAATTGTTTTTTTGTTCAAATCATTGAAGGTCAAAGTTGCAAAAAACCACCTGTGACATGCAAAAAAAAAGAAAAAAGAAAATGTCATTGCATAAATCACAACACAATTTCCGCACTCTATGTGGACCACCTTCTTAACATAAGGCTACAGATCAAATCTCTCATCTTTAAAAACAGAATGATCAATGCATGATAGTATAAAAGAAGTCGAAGGAAAATTGAAAGGAAGACAAGGAAGCAAAAGCTGAGTGGTTGACAACATAAAAAATCTACAATAAGGAGGAGCAAACTTCTCCTCTGAATAAGATAATGTCACAAGTATGAATTGGCAAATGATCACAAAAAGGAGACAAAGAACCCGACTGAACATAGGGATAATCATACCATGACTAAAATAATCACCTGAAAAGAAAATACATGTTAAAATAATATGACAACAGACAAATAAATGAGTTTTATTTGACGATAAAGATTTATTTTCCCTCATTTTCCTTGTTCCATTTATAATTTTGGAGGGCTTTTGTGAAATTTTTCCCGACTGCAGAAAGTTGCCCCGGTTCTCTCTGTCTCACAATACAACGCTGAATGTAGCTGTAGGTGTTTTCAATTGTTTCTGGGTAAACCATATTGAAAACCCAATAGCTTGAATACAAAGAAGCAAAAGCAATAGTAAACTCTTCAAATTCTTGAACAATGGTATTCTCCGCTATTAAAAAGAACTCGTCAGTGCGGAATATATTTCCTCGAGCCACTAGCGTAGGCACAATTTTTCCCTGAGCTTTCACTTCCTCATCCTCTTCAATCTCCAGCACCATTTCAACAAAATTCTCTCCAAAGTGAAGCGGTAGAAGACACAAAGCTGTCACCATGTCCCAGTACTGTTTAAGGCTTTCATTTTCTTGCTTGGCTTGTTCCCAGCGAGCAAGTACAGGAGCAGCTGCCTTATTGTCCCGTGCCATGTCAATGACAGCTTCAGCATGACGAACGCAAAACTCTTGAATTTTTTTGTCTATGTCAATCTTGGTGATCCTCTGAAATTCAAGCAACAGCTGCTTACCCTTAAAGAGATCAGGATATGAAGATTTCAGCTCTGGGATGGTTGGCATTTGTTTGGTAATCATCTTACGACGCTGGTCAAATGTTTTTTCCATATACTCTAGAATCTGTTCTGGGGTCTTGTTTGCTCCCTTACTTCCTGAGGGTGTAGATGTAAGTTTTGCTTTTTTTTCCGTCTCTTCCACATCATCATTCGCATTGGATCTCTTATTACTGTTTGATTTGCGTCCAGTTTTGTTAGGCTTTGAGTTGCCCTGGTCTGGTTTGCTCTCTGTCCCAGAGGGTGCTGGATGACTTGGCGTTGTGTCAACCATTGGCTTTATTGTGGCGATAGGTTTTGCTGGTGGAGATGCTGTCTTCACTGGAGCATCTGCCAAATTTGATGTAGTACTGGATGGTTTATCTGATGATGTGGCTGGCATCTCTGCACTGGATGCAACAGGAATATGGTTACTTGCAGTTGAATCCTTTTGTCCTTCATCAGTGTCCATATCAACTGTTGAAGGTTTCTTGTCTTTGGAATCTTCTGCTGTGACTTCTTTTGCTTTTTCATGTTCATCATTTTTTACAGGACTTACTTCTGTTGGCGACTTTGTGATGGGTTCCTTTGTAGAATTTGATGATGATGGGGTGGACAAATCTTCAACTGCTGGGATGGACGGAATGTCAGACGATGAACTTATTGATGCTGCTGATTCACTTTTAGGCTCAACAACCGGAGCTGCACTTTCAGCGGCAGGTGAGACTGCAGCATCCTTTGTGGATGAGGGTTCATGATTTTCTTGGAGAATCTGTGATGTCTTGTTTTCTGTTTGTGGAGGTGTTGGAACAACAGTATTTACTGGAGCAGCAACAGTATTTACTGGAGCAACAGCAGCATCACTGTCATTGCTTGCCATGTTCAGAGAATTTGCCTCAGAAACAGAAAACTGTGGATAAAATCAAGGAAAGCAAGATTTAATGCAGAAATGAAATTTTCCCAATAATATGGTGCACTTTTAAAATTCAATTGTGCTTTTATTAATTCATTTTTGGCTGGGTTTTTTTTTCCAGCTCTTGTATGCACCAGTATAAAAAGCTGCTATGTCATCTCCACAACAGTACAGATAGATAAATTCACAAAGCTGCTTTCCCCGAGCAAGCAGACAAAACTCATCACTGCAGAATATATTCCAGCAGGATATTAAAATAAGCAATTTAACATCAGTCAGGAGACCGAAAGTAAGAAATCGTCCACAACACACAGGGAGCCATCTCATACTCAAACACTGAATTTAGCAAAGGTAAACAACACCTGCAGATCCACGACTAAAAGTATAATGTTACAACAAAACAAAAGGCTCTGCAGTACGTTCATGAATAAAAATATATATTTTTTCCATTTTCCTCCGCTCATTTTCTATGGAGGACTCTGAAATTTTGCACACATTCATGAATCAAAACAATTGGAAAGAAATTTGCCTATTACGGCTATATTAAATTCCATAACAGGTGAGGATCGAAACTTAGAATTACAGCATACTTACTCCGGATTTTCAGATGTCCATTTTGGCGGAAATTGTTTTAAAAAAATGTTATTTTGGTAATGTAGAGTAATTGATGAAAAAAAAAAAAAGGAAAATTATAAATAAGCAAGTTTTATTTTTAGAGGGTAGTTTGATCATGAGCTTGGAGTTCTGGAGCTATTTTTTTTTTTTTTCAGTGGTTTGTAGATGGACACAAGCTACAAAGCTACAAATTTGAGGTCATCCCTTTTTGTTTGCGACATGCAGATGTTGTTAGAAAGAAATGTGAACTTTGAAAGCTTCTCTTTCAATTTTCTAAAAGTGTCACAAATCTAGTTTCAACTGATCAACCCAGGCCAAACAACTAGTTGGACAGGGAAAAAAAAAAAAACAAAAAAAAAGAGATGGAGAGAGGACGGAATTCAATAATTCAAATATAATTTATTTCACATGAAGAATTAACCTGTGATAAATCACGATGAACAGCAACTTTATTAACAACTTAAACACATTCATGAATTGACTCCGCGAGTAAAAAAAAAAAAATAAATGTGTCAAATCTTACCCAGCACATTCAAATTTTATACCAAATCAGACGTGTATAAAACTGATACTGACAAAAAAAGGAAGTTTGAATCTGAATCGATATTCTGTGCAGAAAGTGCAAGTGGCACAAAAATGCTGTGCAAAAAATCAGAATTTCCCTAGTGCTATTAGAAAGGTTGAATTTTCAAATTCTCGTCTTAAACCCATCACTGTCGTGGTAGCTACGTAATATCTATCCAGCCTGAGTGTTTCATCAGGATGGCAGCAGTGGTTATACAGAAAGAGAGCTTATTTTTTTTGTTACCAAGGGCTAGGAATTTTACCAAATAATTCCTTTACGCTAGGCAATTAGAAACACATCAAGCAAAATTAAAAGATTCCAACAGTCACATTTCAAAGGGAACGTCTTCCATGCCAACTTCTCCCCAAACACATTTAAGAGGGGGGGGACCCCTCTGAACACCTCCCCCCCCCCCCCCCCTCCCCATCCATAGCTAAATAGAAGAAGTTCTATTTTTATGTGGGGTTGAAAAAAAAAATAAAAAAATGCCCTGAATTAGTCTAGCCCTCGTGTAGACAGTATACACCAAATGGAAACAAAATGGCAGAGTAGGGTTAATTGGCTCAAACTGAAGTCCTCTTAGGAGTGAGAATGAAAGAACAGGAGTTGGGCATTCATAATCGGGAAAACAGTACAAAAATCATAACATTTAAAAATTGAATAATTTTCTTTTTTAATTAAAAAAAAGGAAAACAAAGAGACTAACTTCTCTCCTCTAGATACTTAGAGATGAAATCAACAGGTAGGAACCTCTAATTCAGAGAAACACTTTTACCATAAAAGAACAATTATCCATACCATGATGATTACTAATCAAGCCCTTAAACCAAAGACTCTAAAGCCCATCATAAGTTTAAGGCATCAAAAGAAGATCCTCTAGGTAACAAAAACATATTTTGAACCATGCTTCCCATGCTGATCAAGGAATAATGGTTGGTCCCTGGAAAGCCAACCATGTAAATTACTCAATTCAGCACAACCCAAGGTAAAGCCTTCGGACTGCCTCATCAATCGGCAATTTGTTTTAATATAATTAGGTCCCTCTAATTATTATCATTCAGCTATCCGATATTTACAATGCAGAAACCAAAATCAAACACGATTTGCCAGCTGACACAAACGATCAGATCTGCCACTGTGCAATGGCTTAACTGCACAAATAGGTTACCTATCAAATGAAGATGGTCTGGAGGTATGGGAAGCAAAGAAACAGGCATTGCAATATGTCAAATTTTATATCTGTTATTGTTGAATGTATAAATACAATCAAGTTAAGATTACCTTCACTGCATAACCAAACACAAAGGCCGGAAAATATGCTTAGTTGAGCCTGTTCTCAAGCTGCACAGAGGATTCAGCGGACCGGATGTCGGATGCTGATTATTTCGATTCCCGATAATTCAATACAAAGGGACGGCTCATTGAGCCTTTGTCGTGTCTCCTGTTGTCGCCACTGAGCGATGTCGAGGAACTTCTGGCGCTTTTGTAAACATAACGTCCCCAAGAGTACAGAACTGCAAATAAAGATTTAAAGTAGCCAATATGAAGAAAAATTAAGAAACTAGAATTATAATTTATGGATTCGCAGATTATCCTACTCGCAAAGTCCAAAAAAAATTGAAATTTTATATGTGAAGTTATGAGAAATCGGAAAGGAACAGAAAGCAGTTTTTGTTTGTTTATGTTTTTTTGTTTTGTTTTGGGGGTTCGTTTTCTTTTGTTGCGGTTGTATTGTTTTTTAAAGAAAATAATTATCTATAGAAATGGCTCTGTTGATGTCGGTGAAAGAAATAAGTATTAAATCCAAAAATGTTTTATTATTAATATGTAATGTTAAATTAACACGCATCATCATCATCATCCTCCTCCTCCTCCTCCTCCTCCTCCTCCTCCTCATCATCATCATCATCATCATCATCATCATCATCATCATCATCATCCAGCATTGCCTTGAGAGGTCGTCGCTTCCCAAACCCTTCGGCGAAAGCCATCCCTGTCTGTTGCGAGTCGCAACATTTGGGACCCATTCCGTTGTTCCAGTTTTCAGGCGCGCAGCGGACTCTTGATCTTTGTAAGTTAATAAGCTTATTATTTTTGGATTGAAATTCATGTAATTCATAGTTTCCCACAAATGATGGTGACAGTCGCAGTCGAAAGCCTTGCAGTAGTTGATGAAACATACATAAAGTGGCTTGTTATTTTCTTATACATACATTCATTCCTCGTGTTGTATTGTCACATTCAGGGCTTTTTCTGTCTTTCAGTGATTTTATTGCCCATTCATTTTCTTCCAGAAGGGATTCGTCATTTGAGAATGTATCATCATTGATTATTGGTAACGGATCACCATTCTCACTTCAATTTATGGCTGCCTTATTATTATGTAACGCCATTAGTTTTAAACACCTCTTCACAATATCGGTGCTATCTGTCTAGAATTTGCTGTGATTCGGTTTGTAGGTTGTCCCGTTCTTCCTTAATTACTGTGGATCTAGGCTTGAATTTTTTTTTTTAAATTGTATTGCTTTGATTACTTTCAACATTTCTCTAGTTTCTTGTTTCACCATATGCTCGTCAATTGTATCGCAGTTCTCATTCACAAATTGCATTTTATCTTGCCTGTATACATTTCTTACAGGTTTTGCCAGAGTTTTGTACTCTTCGCTCATCATGCCAAACCTGTCTTTTGCATTCTTCCTTTCTGCCATTGTTTTCAATGTCTGTTTTGATATCCATGGCTGTTTCTTTATTATTTCACTCTCCTGGTTTGAAAGTGTTTTGAAGCTGCTTCACTAAATATTTCTTTTGCACTATCTGTCAGTTCATAATTTGGTGTCTGTAGTCTGTTCTCCAAGAACCATGTAAGGAGCCTCTAATCTGTTTTGTTTTGTTGTTGTTGGTTTATGTTTGTTTGTTTGTTTGTTTGTTTTTACTTCTATTTCAAAACATTCATTGATATCACTCAAGTCACCAATCACTTTTGGTGCATTTGTGGCATTGATGTGTAGTTTGAAATTTGCAACACGGACTTCATGATCACTATCACAATCTGCTTTGATAATTGTTTGAACGTTAGGGATGGTGGATTTTCATCTTTTCTGAATTAGGATGCATTTCTTGTGTTACCACCCAGTGGTCCATGTGTGTTATCTCCTTAGGCATTTTTTGAATAATGTGTTTGCAATGGCAAATTGGTTGGTTGTAACAAATTCAAATCAACAGTTTCCAATCGAGCCCTTTTCCCTTAGATCACAAAGAAATCAAATGTCGGCATTGAAATCCCTAACTATCGTAATAAGGTATTTTAACATAAGCAAACGAACAAAACAAAGCAAAATTAAGAACAACAACAAACAAACAAACAAACAAACAAACAAAAGAAAAAGCTGCTGACGATAAGCACGCTATAAGAGAGCCAGTAGAGATAACTTGTTGAAGAAGAAGAAGAAGAAGAAGAAGAAGAAGAAGAAAAAGAAGAAGAAGAAGAAGAAGAAGAAGAAGGAGAAGGAGGAGGAGGAGGAGGAGGAGGAGGAGGAGGAGGAGAAGAGATGTTCATTCTTAAAAGAATAGTTTTAGTAAACGGCTTTAATTGACTTGTTGTTTTTTTTGTGTTTTTTTCTGTTGTTGTTTTTTTTTTGTTTTGTTATTTTTTTGTTTTGTTTTGTTTTGTTTTGTTTGTTTTTTAAATTATGTTTTTTGCTTGGTGATGCAGACTCAAAACTGCCTGACGTAATGACCAAACATCATTCCAAACTAAACAAAACTACTGCTACAAGGCAGATCTCTTCCCAATGAGTAGATGATGACTTGGGAAAGGAAGTAAAATAAATAAATAAATAATAAATAAATAAATAAATAAATGAATAAATGAATAAATGAATAAATAAATAAATAAATAAATAAATAAGGGGGAGTGAACTTGCTTATGGGTGGCGCTATGGCGAGGAGTTTGCCGCCACACGGAAAAAAAGTCGCTAAATAGTAATAGATAATGTCACAGGCCTTCTATTGGTAGCTGCAAAATCATGTCTCTGAAAAACTAGTGTTGTGTTGGATGTCATATTTATATTTCATAACTACGTGCGTGTTCAATACTCTTTGTTTCCTTTGAAAGAGAGTTATGATCATTTCATGCGCCTTCTCCTTCTTTCGTTTGTTCAATGTACTATCAGGTTTAAAGGATTGAACCTCTACTTTCACTACGATTGGAAAGAACATGTTTGTATACTTTTTAAAGCAGACGAAATAATATGGAAGGATAGCCCCGGCATTAGTACTGCATTGATTTTTTTTTTTTAATTAATCTTAATTTGGCGCCTGGAGCCTGCTGCCAAGGTGGGGATAGTTTTTGCGCGTTATAAA
>JBCIKM010495882.1:0-10104 GCA_039654465.1 Melibe viridis | reverse complement strand
GTCTTCCTGTTTTTTTCCCTTTCTCTCTATGGCTTTGACTCACCTCGGCACTGTGTCTATACTATTTGCTATTCATTATCATATTATGCTAGGCAAGTGCAAAAAACTCAAATGATGCTTAAAGAAATTTGTTAAAAATTTGGATTCTCAACTGTTTTGTTGAATATGCAACAGTTTATTCGTCGTGTTAATTGAACATTTCCTTATGCCTCATATTTAAAAATCCTCTTACTCTGCCTACTCTTCAACATTTGCTCCTTTTGCACTGTATACACTTTTGTAGCAAAAGGCAAGGTTTTTAAACTGCTACTCCTTCTTTTGTCAAGAATCATTTTTATAATTCTAATCTGGGCCATGGCGTTGAGGTTTATCTTTTATTCTTTGCTTCCATACCTCTCTTTATAGATCAGATTAATATCTTACCATTAAGTTTGTTTAAAAAACTATTCAAGTCTATCTTTTTTCCCTCTTAGCCCTGATATGGAAGAAGCCAAGGAAATACATAAATGTTTGAGAACAGCTGCAGGGATGTTCAAGTTTTGTAAGGTAATTATTATTATTGCAAACTATGAATAAGCAAGATCTCACACAATATTTTCCGGTTTGTTTATTTTTCCTTTTTACCTATATTATAATGCTAAATATGGGTTTGTAAAGCATAAATCTATGACCAGGTCATTTATTCTCTCTAAATAATACTTCTCCTTGTTTTCAACTGTTGTTAGATAGTGGGCACTCTGTTAATTTGGCTATGTAATCCTATTGAGCAGTCCACTCAATGTACACCATAGGAACTGTTCTTGATACTTACCCTATGTAGTTCCCTTCTGTCTTTGCAAATCTGAATGCTTAATTTGACCTCCATGTTTTCCCCAGGACTCGTTGATAAGCAAGTTGCTGGACACACCCTCTGAGGGCACTCATGATACAGACACTCGAATCCTAGATGCCTACATACATCAATGCACGGCAGAAGCTCAAGAGAGTAAGCTTCCCTTAGCATACATTCACGTGACATGAAAGTTTCAAAACTCATCATTTTTCAAAACATTTTCTAATTTCTTTAGCTCTCCTTTTTTTTTTTACCGCACTGTAATGCTAACTCAATTTAAATCTTTTACATCTGATCTGTGTTATATTTTTACATTCTATTCAATTACAATTTTGATTAACAGGTTTTATAATGTAGACTTGTGCTCATTAATCCCACAAGGGTCATTGAGATTTTTTAATCTTTTTTTTTCCCTCCAAAATTGTAGTCACCCTGGCCAGAGCCATTGAACTGAAACATGCTGTCAGTTTGATTGCTGCTCTGGCCTATGAAACTTCAGAAATGTACCAAAGAGGAGGTAAGTGGTTCAACAATTGCTAACAAATTTTCCACTATTTCTTTTAAAGCTATCTTGATTATAGATCATTTATTCCTTCTGAAAGTCATTCATTCTGCGGTGATTTTCTTGCGCAGATTGAAATTATTTACTTGAAACTCTTCTGATACAAAAAGTAACTTAGTTTGCCTATGAAAATTACTGTTACTACCATTGCAATACACCAATAATATCTCAATGCTCATGACCAACTGAATGGAATACAAAACTTGTATTGAGTAGAGAGAGAATTATTTTCATCTTTGATTGACCTTTTCATTGTTTTGAATTCTTTACGTGTTTTCTCTGATTTTTAAAAGTATTTTGTGAATCATCACCCCTGCTGAATAACACATCTAAAAACTGCTGCTTCCTCTCCATCATATTTATGAAACTATCTGTATAGTTTTGTTTTTGTTGATTTTTTTTCTTGTTGTCTTTTGTTTTGCAGATGACGCTCTTGCTAGCCTGGACCAAGTGGTGGTGGGGAAATGGAAGAAATACTTTGAATTAAAAAACAAGTTTTACCTGGCATGTGTGAGTATCTGTTGGTGACATTTTATAGAAGCATTAAGTTCTTTTATGAAGTGGAGAATATCAAAGAAAGTGCCTTTTTTTTTTGTCATTGGTTAAGTTGTTTTTGTTTGTTTTGATTTTTGAGTGTTTTTTTATTTATGGAATTGATGTTATAATACATGGTGATTCAAAAAGAATTTAGCAAAATCATCATGCTTTTTTTCATGTCTATAACATTTTGGTGGGCTGAATCAGTGGTCATTTGATAGAGCAGCGATACAAGTTTTATTCGGTGTCAATTTCACCGCTATCATTAGTTTAACTTTTGAGTGCCTCTGAATTTTGGGGAGATCAGTCAAAATAAAAAGCGCCTCAGCGATAGATTTGAAGGAAACATTAGCATTAGATAGCAATATTATTAAGGTTCAGATCTTTTCTTACAATAATCATCAAGTTAAACCATTCCCTAAAAAGGTTTTAGCTTTTATTTGCTGATTTTTTGGTAACAGCCAGTCCACAGCCCTGACTTTTAATTATTGAACAGTATGATGATACTTTAGAAATGAGATGAGAGTCCTATGATTCTTGAACTTTGATAGAGCTGTGACCTGTTTTTCTTGTGTATTTGACTTTTTTTTTTAGGCTCACAGCTACAATGGAGAGAGCTTGTTGGCCCAAGACAAATGTGGTGAAGCTATCCGTGGGCTCCGTGAAAGCATCGATAGTAAGATATTGTACTTTGTTGTGAAGAAAACTTTTTTTTATATAATCTTCTGTGGGAATTTAGGAATGAAAAGTAAGGCAAATAAGACTATGAAAATGAGCTTCGGAACAACAGTTAGTGACCACATAATATCTTATTAAAATTTCAAGTGTTGGTGGTTACATCAACCAGTATTGAATACCTACCTCAACTTGAATAATTATAGCATCATTCCAGTCCTTAGCGATAAGAAGAAGAAAAAATGTTTTTAAAATAACGTTTTTGTAATCATCTTTTTTTATGTTGTCACTCATCATGGTCATTTCCTTCTAAATGGTATGATGTTTGATTATTGTTTTTTGATCTGTGGGCTCAGTTGGTAAGGCGTCAGACTCCAATGCTGAAGAGCGTTAGTTTGATTCCTGCCAGAGCCATCGGACAAGCTACACTGCGGCTGCCATCTGGATTGTCCCAGTCTTTCTTCGGGTCAGACAGACCCAGAAGACACATCTCCCCCGTGTGATTAATAAAGGGAGTTTTTATCTGTTATCTTTTATCTTATTTGTGTTGTGCAGTGTACACCAAATCAGAGCAGCTCTGTCTGGACTACTCCAAAACAAAAGGAGTGGGAACGACTGCCCGACCCCAAAACCATTTCTTCTTCAAAAAGCTCGGGCCAGTGGTCAAACGAACTCTGGAGAAGTGCGAAAGAGAAAATGGTCTAATGTAAGTGTTTGTGTTGAAAATTCTCTCTCATTAAATGTTTCAGGATTAATCTGTGTCCTTACATTCTGGAGCTGATGTTTTGGCCAGGGTATTTTCTTATAGTAATGAGCTATTACAGAGGAAGAGTAGCTTCATAATAAGCAAGTCTATGAGGGATTCTAATACCTCTTCATTGTGGAAATAGGTAAATAGCAGCTCTGCCCTTTTGCCTGTCATGAGCGACCTTTAAGTGGAGAATTTGAAACTGGGTTCATGTAATTACAACCTTGTTCAGTCTTGAGTAATATAGGCGTTACCATGACAATAAATCCTGATGAAAGTGCCAGGTCACATCATTGTACCACGCATATAAGACCAGGTGGTATATGGCAGTATAGAGGAAATTGACATACTCGTTAAGTTTTGATGAAGAATCAAATCTTGACTTAAATGGAAATTGAGTAGTAGGTGTGAATGGATATTGAATGGGTGGTGGTGTATAAGGATTTTTCACTATACAGTAGAACACTAATGTATAAAGAACAGCTTGAGACATTCCAAATGAGTGCTTTGTATTAGTCGTTCTTTATATCAGTCAGGATTTATTTATTGAGTCTTTATACAGTGCTTGAAAATCTGTTCTTTATAATTACCAATGCTTTATAAAAGTGTGCCTTATAAGCGTACCCCACTGTATGATAATTTTAAACAATTATTGGCTTAGTCAGGTGAAGATGACTTTGATTTTTTTTTTTTTTTTTTTTTTTTTTTTCTTTAATTTTTCAAAGATGGACCATTTCCGGAAATATTTTATGAACTTTTTCTGTCCATAGCTACCATCATAAGGTGGCGTTTGATCCCCCTCAATTGGAACTGAAGGCAACCTACGGCCTGGTCAGCCCAGAGGATTACCAGGGCCCAGCACTCAGCGACATGTGGAGCCCCGAGGTCTATGCCAAATGCAGCACAGCCGCCCCAAAACCTGCAGATAAAGTATGTAGCACTGTTTTCTCCCTTTTACCTCGTTTCTTTTGTTTAATAGGTATATACAGTCTTTTTGTTCTTTAATTTCTTAAATCAATTAAATGAATTATTTTTTCAGTAGCAGGTTAGGGACAAGTTTAGATATACTAAGTTCGTATATGGTTTTATTGTCTTAATTTTGGCATATCTCATTTGGCCTTGTTTTTGCAAACAGTTGTGAAAAAGATATAATGAGTTTTCCCTGTTGTTAGAAATTTTCTCTCATTGTTAAATTCTGGGGTAAAAAATTATTATGAAATATTTAATTGAAGATTTAGGTATTCAAACAGCTTCAATGAAAAGAAAACATATATTTTTTTTTTTTCCCCAAGAGTAAACTGAATGATCTTTTATTTCTTGATCTTCTTTTCTGGTTTTTTTTTTTGTTTTTGTTTTTTTACCAATTTAGAAAGAGAAAGAGAAAGAAAAATCTGGTCCTCTTCCTCCAGTGAAAGAGAAAGAAGTTCCCATGTCCGATAAAAACCCATCAAACAACAGTGGCTGTGTTGTGTCATAGGAAGCCGCATTCCTGGATCAATGCTTTGTTAATTTTAAGTTTTCTATCCTAATGCTAATGTATTTATGTTTTATATCCATAATGTGATAAGACGTTATCAAGTTCATGTGACTCAACTGGAAGCAACCAATAATTGTCATGCACTGTCTTTTCCTTCATGATGTAATGAATCTTCATCATTTCTCATAATTTGTGTACAGATATATGATTAATGTTATGAACTTTACAAGAACAAAGAGTCATCAGTGTCCTTTTATAGCCAGCCATGTTTAAAACACATACAGAGAAATGTTCAAATTAAATATGTGTACACACACAGACACACACACGCACACACTCGCATACTCGCATACATATGCACACTGCTGTGCTCATCATACTAAGATTCAGATACATGCATGCACAATCGATAATACAGGAACAATTACATACTGGCGTTTCCAGAAGCACACAGACACTTGCATACTCATGGCGATATAATGCTACAATATCTATTTGTATTCATAAGGTAGTTTTGGTATCTATAATCTTTATTTTGAAGTGGAATTTTGGGGGAAATATTGAATTATCATACATCATGTTTGGGTTGTTTGGTTTTTTTTAAATCCCATGAGCTCTCTGTTTTATTTGTGAAAATGAGAAGCTGTGATTAATTTTGAATGAGCTGCTGGATTTTACTGCATTTTTAGATAGTTTTGGTATCCTTGGGGGGAGGGGGAGGGGTTATCCTATGAGAAGGCGTGTTTGAATGTGAATCAGCTGCTGTATTGTAGTGCATAATGAGTGTCTTGGTTGGTCTGCATGTGTGAAGAGAGTTTCAGTAATATCAAGAATTCTTCTGTAAAGAAAAAATTAAAATCTTACGGCTAGGGGTTGATCTGTAAGACCTTGTGATTTCATGAATTCTTTGAAGTGTGAAATAACTTAGACTTCTTCAAATCCTATGTAGGAAAGATTTTTTTTGTTTTTGTTTTTTAAGTTTTCCTTTTTATTGTTCTGTGTACTACTGCTCTGTAATTTTTAAACTTTTCTTTTTTTTCCTAAGAATGTTATTCAGGGGAGTCTGTGGCAAAATTTTCAGTTTTATTTTATTTTATGAATACTCTCTATTTACAAGTGTTGAGTTTACAAGTATTCATTTAAGTAAGATTAACTTGATCTTAACAGAAACATTAGTCAGGTGTGTGATGACAGAAATAGACCATCTAGGATACTTTTTTTTCTGTTGTAGCACAATAGTTGAAGTTCTACAGTTATGTAGAATATGCACCTTTGAAAATGGTTCACTATAAGTAAGAGAAAGGGGATTTCAGACTTTTGAGTTATAATGAGATTTTCCTTAATTGAATCTAACTCATATAGTCATCATTTTAAATTATCCTCTCTTTCGTCATTTCTCATGAGAAATTATTGAAACTTACATGAGTCTTTCATGCTGCAAATTTTTAGATTTTTCACTGAAGCTACTTGTATTGTATATAATAATATTCCACTTTGGTCATTTCCTTGGTACACAATATTGTATGACTTAATTTAGTATTCTTAAATGTGTCAAGATAACTATAAATGTTGTGATTTAAGAGATTGACAAAAATGTGACTCAAGAGCCGAGGATTTACACTGAAGCACAAAAAGAGATTGTTATGTATTGAGGAGGTATATCACTTCATGGTGAAGTTCAATTTCCTGTGAACCATGTTTTGTTATTGTATGACTATGAAGGTCCATAATGGCCATTCTACAGCTTCATGTTAATTCTACATTGTGTAGGTATATTTTCCATTTGCTGCTTCTTTAAATTGAAATGCTCTCCTTATCTGAGTAATCAAAAATTAAGTAGAGTAGTGCATGCTTAAGAAGCAGGCTTGTCTAAAGAACAGATTTTTAAGCGTCTTTTAGGGACTCAATACATGAATCCTGACTGTTATAACAACCTACTGATGCGAAGAACTTGCTAGGAATGTCCCCAGCTGTTCTTTATATCTCAGTTTCCAATGTATTGGGTTTATAATAGAATTTCTATTCTGTTGTCATATCTAGCAGCATTGATTGTGTCTGTAGAATGACTTTGCCTGTGCATGCTCAAAAAAAGATGAAAAGAGATCAACCCATGTCTGTACATCTATGCAGTTCAAAAAAAATTATTTTTCAGACTTTTCATGTCATTCATGCAGCTTATTGGCAAGGAGTTGAACAAATTGTCCTCGGGCCTCCCCCTCTCCATTCCTCCAACCATTTGGGGATTTATTTTTTTTTAATTTTGTACATTTTTTTGCCTTTTTTTTTTTTTTAAATAAAGCTTGGGGTTTGGTGATTGAAGATTGAATAGATGAGCATTGTATAATTTATATGATAATAAAGATAGATTAGCATACAGATTCCTCCTCCTCCTCCTCCTCCTCCTCCTCCTCCTCCTCCTCCTCCTCCTCCTATAAACATCTTACATTTTAGTCCATCTTGAGCTGTCTTAACATAACATAAAGACATAGTATGTTCAGAGAATATAGGTAATAAATGCCTTTTAATGCTCTTGATACAACCTAAAAAGTAAAATTAGAAATGAAGCTCATCACATTTTTGCATGAAATCATTGAGGAATAATAAAATAATCATAAATCAAGTTTAAAAAGTTAAAAGTATCATTTGTTGTAAGTAAACATTAATCGAAAACAATTCTCATCAGTGTCTTACCCCTTTAGCAGTCACACATTGCCACATTCATGGAATTGCTTTAATGTGTGATGATTTCTTTGGCAATGATAGTCTTACCCAATGATGGATGAGGCCGCTAATACTAATAATCTTGAGCTCTGTACTGCTATGTGGTTCAATTTCAAGCATTTCAAGCAGGAAATAAAAATTTATGATTATTTTAGATTGCCCTGTGGTAAATTGGCTCATTGGTCTTTATCAATGAGCAGATCCCACCAAGGCAACAGCAACTATTGTTGGGCTTAAGATCGAGTAATACCCCTTGTATTTCTCATTATGCCATGCAAGATTAGGCACGGACCAATCCTCTGCCTGTCTTCATTTCTTGTGATGTAAAGTTCTTCCCGACTCCTTGGAGCTGGGTCCCGACACTGCTTAGGCGGTATGAAGGGATATGGATAAAAAAAAGGAAAAAGAAAGATTTTTTAGAATTAGAATGAAACTTGAAACCAGGAACGTTCCAGAACAACTCTAAAGCTGCTTATACATCATAGCCAAAATGGAACAAGTCATCTACTACAGCTTCGTTACAATCTGCTGGCGATTGTTAGAGAGAAATCTTTCAGCTTGTGTATCTGTTGGTTTCATGGAGAGGAATATCTTCAATTTTTTTTATTTCCAGCCAACAATTTATTTATATTCGTTTGATAGATCAAACATTTTTTTTAAAGAAAAGAAAAGGAAGAGATTTATTAGTAGGGAGATCAGATGCAGTAAAATTCATTGACTCTTGCTTAGAAATAAATGTACTTATATTCATTTTTGTATGTTACTTGTCTTCTGTTATTTTTTATCATTATTATTTGTTGCTTTTGTGGGGTTTATCTGTTGTTTTTTGTTTTTTGTTGGTTTTTTTTTTGTATTTTTCGTTGGTTTGGTATGGGGGGGGGGTGTTCTCTCCCTTTTTAGTGTTTGCCTGAAGATACGTATGAAGAATAGAATAGGAGCTGACTCTGGAAAGAGATGACAATAAGAGAATGGTATAGATCTAATACCGAGATGAGCCAAAGCCATAGTAAGAAAAGAAGAAAAAACAAAAAGGTTGGAAGTCCTGCTTTGAATCATCTCTGTACAGTATCTACAATATCATTTTCTCTTACTGTCATCTGAAGAATCTTAAACACTTCCTTAAACACTGTTTCATATTTGTATGTACATTCCTACTCGTGTATGCTTACTTTTAGCTCTCTTGTAGTTGTAGTTAATTTCCTATGAGCAGACTTTGCTGCTTGAAGAAGAAAACTTAAGTTCCTTCTTCTTCTTCATTTGTACCCACAGATTCCTGGGTGAGACTTGTGTGTAGAAGAAGCAGAACCCATCAAGAACAAACAAAGAATTCAGCCTCAATGTGCATTTTACTTGTAGTAGCCAGCACTTTAGTACTGTAATTGTAATGCTTTCTTTCATAAAAATACATCTGATGCAGTTTATGATCTATCTAGCGACTTTCTTTAGATATACACTCCTGACAGCTCAATGTTGGTCCTGCCTGTATTAGTTACAGTTGCAGATGACCTTTAACCTGTACTTTTAGCAAAATAGACAACAAAAAATAAAGTGAAAATCCTCTTAAGAGTATCAGGAGTGAGGAACAGAATTCCTAAACTAAACCTGGCCTAAAAAGGTTTGTTTGTTTGTTTGTTTACTGGAGGTCAAAGAGCAGCTGTGGGAACCAACCAACCCACGGTACCAAGAATAGAGGAGGACAGCATGCAACATTCGTATCCACCCTGAAACGTGATACAGGAGCAACCTGCACTGATGAGTTAACAACTCTGATGAAAGACAGAACTGTGTGGAGGTTTCATGTTGATTCTCGGAGAAATCCGCAGTAGGCAGGTGGGCAGGCAGGCAAAGAGCAGCCCAATGGAAAGTAAAATGATAGAAATATTTCAAAGAGGGAACAAATCAAACCATAAACAGAATGAGAGATTATTTACAGAGATCATCCAGTAATTCATTCTTGTCATTACACAAACAACCCATGCTGTTTGTTATCCGGATGAGTAATGAATAATAGAAAGAATTATATTAGCACTTACAAGGGAAGACACTCCTTTGTCTTCCTGGGCAAGCACTAAACGACATGAGGGGTGGATCTGGATATTGAATGTGTTAGTCCTCAACTAACACTACCACAACTCACACAAGTCCACCTCTCCCCCCCCCCCCTAACACAAAAACAAAACAACAAACAAACAGAAAAAGCGAGCGAACAAAATAAACAATAAAAAATCTCAATAAACAAACAGCCATTTTTTCCTGGCCAGTTCATTAAGTCTGTCCCAGAATATTTTTGGGATTTTTCGTGGGTTGGTTTTTCGTGATTTTAATTTTTTTGTTTTTGTTTGTTTTGTTTTGTTGGGTTTTTTTTTTTTCGGGGGGGGGGGGTTGTTAGTTGTGGGGAGGAGGTGTTGTATTTTGTTTGTTTTTTAGGGTGATGGGGTGGCCTTTTTTGCAAAATTATGCCTGTTTTGTGCGTATCGCTGCTCTCTCTCTCTCTCTCTCTCTCTCTCTCTCTCTCTCTCTCTCTCTCTCTCTCTCTCTCTCTCTCTCTCTCT
>JBCIKM010495774.1:0-10105 GCA_039654465.1 Melibe viridis | reverse complement strand
CCCCAAACCACCCCCCCCCCCCCACCCCCCAAAAAAAAAAAAAAATAAGAAAAAAATAAAATAAAAAATAAAAAATAAAAATAAAAACAGAAATTAAAAGAACAAGAGCCCAATAATTAATGAGACTCGTTATCTGCATGGCATCTGACACACCAGAAATAATTGCTGTGAGATGCACCCTAGAAGGAAACAGAAAGAGAGTAAGGCCAAAAAGTGGCAAAGAATGATGGAGAGAGATATTGCAGAGATGGGCTTATCCTGAATGAGGATGGAAAAGATGGTGAAAGACAGACAGATGTGGAGAGGCTTTGTTGCTGCCCTCAACACCAGTAGGTGTGAAGGGGCAAATAAATCAGTAAACCAAGCATTCATAAGAATGAACAAAAGAACAAAACTATGGATTAGAAAAAAAAATAAAATAAAGAACCCACTGTACCCAGAAGTTTAAAAAATTGAAGCAAATTGTTTCTTTTATGTTAGAGTGAAAACTGGAAAGTTAAAGCCTGAGGCAGGCACCTCTTTGATCCTCTTGTGTTGTGTAGCCTTAAAACAATCAATAAACAAACAAACAAATTAATTACATTTCAGTTTTAGTCTGATATTGTCACATTACGCTTTCCATGTTCTCTGACACTAAGATATTCATTTGCGGCAAAACAATTAACGTCTCTCATTTTGACCTCTACAGATGTCTGTTGAATTGCCAACCCATTGTGGGATTTGGGCTGCCTTTCTTCCTCCGTGCGGATTTCTTCAATGATCCTGGTGCAAGGGTGATAGAATGGAAACTTTTTCAGGGGAAAATTGGGTAAGATCAAAATACCACGTTTCAATCTATTGACCTTTATTTTATTATTACTATTATTTACTTGATTTGCAAAATATTATCATAAATGATGACCTGTGTGAAGATACTTACTAAAACATAGTGTCTAACTCTATTTCAAAATAAAACAAAAATAAGGATAAACATATTATTAACTCACAAGTCTTTATCTTGAGCTTGTCAAAAATATGACTACAACTGAGCTTTTGCTATTCACAATGACAGATCGAACACTGTCATGAAGGCCTGCACCAATTGTAAGATGTTGACACCCTTGGATTCACAGTACGTGGCATTTTTACTACCTGACAAGGAAGCAAAATTTGAACTCTTTCTGCGGGGTAAGGAATTTCTCCTCATGTGGTAATTATCTCTCGTTTTGATTTTCCTTAATCATTACTGAATTTCAACCTGGTTTGGCATCATTATATCTGCTAAAAACAAGCAAGTTAGGCTCAACGAGTGCTGCTAAATAGCATCAAACTACGACCAGCTGTTTTTCCACTGCTATCAGTATTAGGGCCAGAGTGAAGGTACAGCAGAGAGAATGGAATGGGAAAGAACTAGATAAAAATATAAAACATTTATTCAGCAGTTTATCTAGATTTTAGATACAGTCAATGATGCCATTTTTAAATTTTTTAAAAAATGAAATACACTACATAAGTCTCTCACGACTCTCTTGCTAAACCATTTCCTGGCCTCGCAGAACTCCTGCAAGTTTTATAACTGCCCTACATGAAAAGGTGAGATCTCTGGTGCTAAAGGCTGTTGAGGATATCAGATCTTAATACATCACCTGTCAGTTTTATTTTCCGTAATAGTTTGATGTACATGTGAACCCTTCATTGTTTATTTTATGGTATTATTGAGATAGGGGGGGGGGGGGCATTCCTTATCACTTATACAACATGATGTCTTCTGACTGTGTGCCATGCTAAGTATCCCTTTGGATTTGTGAAAGGTTGGCAGGTCTGCTAAATCTACACAGCACTACAGACATCTGCAAGTGAACAGATTCACTCTTGTAGTTATGTAATGTAATGTAATATAGTATTATGTAATAATTGATTGCTCTAAAGCACTCACAAAGGAGTCATGATCGATCGGCATTGGTTGGTTTTTTGGAACACCATAGTAGTGCACCACACCAAGCACAGGTGAACTGCTTTTTGGGGGATTTGTTTGAAATGTTGCCTGGATGTAGAAAATATACTGGCTATGTGGATACCATTGAAGTCAGCACTATAAGAATTTGACACCAAATAATGTGCTTATAATTTGTGTTTCCTACACAGTGGAATCTTCAGAGGGAGGCATATGTGAACTTTACAAATCATTTGTTCAACGACGTCTTGTTTTGCAAAATAACAGCTGGAATCAGACAATGACACCAACGAACAGGTCCACAAAAAGGTATGAAAGTTTGTTGAGTGAAGTCCACAGTAAAGGTTATTGATGTAAACCAATTGTTCAATTTGCAACTGAATATTTCAGGCGCATGAAAAAAAAGACTCAAAACCAGAGCGCGGAAAAATATTGTTATAATTAACATAGTCAAACAAAATCAACATAATCCATGATCAACATGTTACTTTTACATTTGCAAAGTTTCAATGCACTTTGGCTATAGGCAAGTGACGTATGACTGTTTTATTAACCCCTGTAATGCAGGAGTAGTGAGATCCCCACTCTCATGGTTGAAAAAAAAAGCCACCCATTGACTGTGTGAGTAGTACAATCCTGCACCACATACTAATTTTCAGACCATCCTTTAATTGTGGGAGTATTGAGATCCCCACTCCCTTGGTAAAAAAAAGCCACCCATTTACTGTGGGAGTAGTACAATCCTGCACCTCATACTAATTTTCAGACCATCCTTTAATTGTGGGAGTAGTGAGATCCCCGCTTTCTTGGTAAAAAAAAGCCATCCATTAACTGTGGGAGTAGTGCAATCCCGCACCACATACTAATTTTCAGAACATCTTTTACCTGTGCGAGGAGTGCATGGCTGATTTTGGGTGCACATAGGGATGGATGTCGTCGGAGGAGTTAGGCGGTTTTCAGTGGAAAATTACTCACCGACTGACCCCACCGAAAGCCTGCGTTGATCTTGAATGTCTGACCAATCATATGATACCAAATAGTCACTTGATAGTAGCATTTACAAGGCAAATAATGGAAAGCAGCTTGGGGTGGATTGGGGTGGAAAATTGGTTGAGATTAGACCACGCAACGACCGTGCAGGGAACAGCAAGGTCACAATTCTGCTGATGTAAGGATAATTCATCATAACATTCTTTGTGAAAACAATCATCAACTTGCATCAACACAAATCTCTACACACAAAGTTTAGACTAGTTAAAGCAGTTTTAATTAAAGAAATTAAGTCTCTTAATCAGCATTTCATGTTTATATGGGTTGTTCATTGATAAATGTCATCTGCATGAAACGTTTGAAAAATGAATAACGTGGTGTTTTATGATACTATTGTTGAACTCTACAGGACTATAATCCTCACTTGCATTTATCTCTCACAACCTTATGATGAATATAGCCCTATATTGTTCAATAATGGTATAAAATAAGAATATCATGAATACCTTTTTAAATGCATTTACTTGGAGTAACAAATTATATTCTATTCTCTTTATCCTTTTGGGCAGAATTTTTTACGCTCGGTTTGAACATGAAATGGATTCCAGTTTGTGTCTTACTGATCTTGAGGACAAGTCATCTGAACTCAGACCTTACATCTATGAGCTGTTATTCAACTATAAGGGTACATTAAAAATGAATTGTAGTTCTTTCTGCGCTGCTAGTTTCACTTTATTTTCCATTACTTTATTTCTGAACATTCCCTTTCTCTGATTCTTTTGAAAATTGAATGATACCTGAAATGTACGGTACAATGCCTTTGCAATGTACACGAAATTGAAATTAAGAGAGAAAAGAAACAAATGAATTACTTTCTTGTTACATTAAAATTTGGCTTTGAAAGAATTACAGTTTAAAGGCACAAATTTGTGTGTAACATGTGATAGATGATGTGCACACACAACATAATATGTATGTATGTATATGTGTGTATGTGTGTGTATTAAATTTTATCTTTGTTATTCCATACTTTGACTGTGTGAATACAAGTTTCTGCATCAAGCATGCCTTTTTGCAGATTTGTTTTTGTACAACTCACTGTTGTCGCCATATAAATGACTGCTCATTATTGTAGACAATAGGCATAATTAATGCTAGTCAGACAAAAGGCTGCTTTTATTTTTAGTGTAATGTTGTCTAGGCTCTTGTCAAGAATCATTAGATTAAAACATTTTCATTTAAATTTTGACAGAGGAGACGTACAAAAACATGACCGGAAAGCTAGGATGATTGTTCTGTTAATACTTTGACAATCGATAATGAATTTGTACACTAACTTTCCCAATTGATGTCTTGAAGCTTTTTTTTTTTGTTTTTTTTTTTTGATAAGTCAATGCTTAGTAGCCTTTTATTTTTGTTTTAAGTGAGATCACACATGTCTGCCATTTGTTCCTCAGCCAAATTGTTCACCACAAACTTATAATTGTCAATGCTGAATGTTTGTCACAATAATGGTTTGCAGTCGAATTACTCATTTAATTTTTTAAATAATCCATCATGATCGAAAACAACAACAGTACAGCAGCAATAACAACAGATTCATTTATTTCAGTTGCAATCCTTTTTTTTTCCTTTGCCGTTAAATAGTCTTGTATTCTTTGCTTGAATTTTTAATACGGAAATATGTCTGCATTTTGCGTTTCCTTATTTGCCAACAGGCAGCGCGGGCGTGGCCATGAAACTACTCGAGAATACAGGCAAGTGGATGTCATCTCATAAATCTGTCCCGAAAATTTTTTTTCCTGGACCGGATTTTTTAAATTTCGGTTCTGAATTTGTTCAATTTTTTCTTTAACTTCATGATAATGTAATTATAGATTAACCCTCTCACATTTTAAGGAATGTCATGTATATTTTAGGTTTTAATTTTGGATTTACTTGGACGTGTTTTTGTTTCGGTTAAGTTGTTGTTGTTGATGATGTTGTTTCTTTTCACTTCAGCTTCGAACATTCAACTCTCTTTTATGGCAGATGATTGAATTTGTTTTCAATTGATATAGATATATAGATATACTGACCGCATGATATAGAAACTCAAAATTTTCAAACTTAAATTAAAAGTGTTTACTCAATCCTTTTCATTTTTCGTTTAGTATGTATGTCATGCAGGCACAGATGTATGCATACATACATATAATAACAGTTTTTTTCTCCTGATATATTTTGTAAATTAAACACTTTTGTGTGGCAGGTATTCCTCACAAAGTGTTTTTGACAAGAAACTTTGCTTCAATACTTCACGATGTACCACTAAGAAACCCGCGGAAAAGCGAGGAATATTACTTGAAGTTTCAGCCAACCTCAAATGCTGGGTCATCTTTGAATTACAATTCTGTCAATGCTTTACTGACCCACACTGTGAAGGTAAGTTGACAACTTTTATTGTTATCATTAATGATAATGATAATAATAATAATAATAATAATAATAATAATAATAATAATATTAATAATAATAATCATAATATTAATAATAATAATCATAATATTAATAATAATAATAATAATAATAAATGATAGTAATATTAATACTGAAAATAATAATAGTAATATTATTAATAATAATAAATGATAATAGTAATAATAATACTAAAAATAATAGTAGTAATAATAATAATAAAAATAATAATAATGATAATAATAATAATAATAATAATGACAGTAATAATAATAATAATGATAATAATAATATTAATGACAAGCAAAATTGCACAACTTGAAAATGCTTATAAAGCTTTCCTCCCAAACGGTATTTATTGTTAATGGACTCAACTGTCTGGGAGTGGCAGGCAGCGGTGAAAAAAAGGCACCCGGAAGGCATCTTGGAGTCATGACCTAGATGTGGCCCGACCCCCTTAGAGTCTCAGGAGTTTAGGGTCGAAACACTTGTCTGAGGGGGGTTTCTTCTCTGAAGACTTTCTGTTGTTGCTCCCCATAGGAGTATCTTGCTTACTGTTAATGGACTCAACTGTCTGGGAGTGGCAGGCAGCATTCCAACATCATCAGGATCCTTGAAATCAACCGGTCAACCCAGAAGGGGACAGAGTTGAAGGTCTTTAAGAAAAAAAGTGTATCCATCAGTAGTTTTTGTGTAATAAGATCAGTCTAGAAACTTATTGAGCGCAGTAATAAATCTGATTTCTCAATGCCAAAGATACAGGAAATTCCACAATGCCTTTTAGCTGATTTTTTTCCAAATTGGGAAATTGGCCATTGTTGTAACTTTGATGAAATATGAAGTCACAAAAGTGATAGTTTGGTTTAAAAACAAGTAATTAAGGTCTTGACAGTCAAAAGCCTCTCTTTGGGAACTAGGTTCTACCTTGTTCTTCCTCCCTTCCGTTCACCCGCACCCTTCGTCTTATCATCTGTAGCCCAATGAATTGTACAGACTTTTGCAGCTATTTTTTTTTTTTGGAAGGGGGGGGGGGGGGTTGGAAGTGGCATACCCCTACATCTGTTGGTAGGTGTTTTCTCTGGCTTTTAGTTCATGAAATGTGTTTATTGCTGAAGCCACCCACTAACCAACAAAGATAGGTAAGAAATCCAAAAAATGTTTTGAAGTCATTGGCTGCTTTGAAAACAGCTCATGCAACTGTAAGGTGTGTTTGGTGGAAAGAAAAGCCATCACTAAGCAGTTTGAATGAAATTGAAGTTGTTGGAAGCAAGTTTTTTAATTTATTTTTGGGGATCTTCTTTTACTAAGCCTGAAAGTTAAACAAATTTATGATGCTTCTAAGATGCCTTAGCAACTTTTAGAGGGGATGGGCCGTATGACCTTCTGAAAAAAGAATGTGTACTCAGGAGCTTGCCAGGCAGATGGTTCTGGCCTATTCAGTTATTCAGAGGTATTGAGATCATTTAGCAACGATAAGAAACGTGAAAGATAGAATGCACTTAGGTAGACCAATAGGCACTGACCAAAGAGGCGATAGGCAGACAGGAAAGGGAACCTTAACTTTTGTTGAGCAGTATTTGATTTTATGATTGTTATTATATACGCCCTGTGGTAAATCGGCTCATTTAGCAACGATGAGAAACGTGAAAGATAGAATGCATTTAGGTAGACCGATAGGCACTCACAAAGAGGCGATAGGCAGACAGGAAAGGGAACCTTAACTTTTGTTGAGCAGTATTTAATTTTATTATTGTTATTATATACGCCCTGTGGTAAATTGGCTCATTGGTTTTTCTCATTGAGCAGACACCACCAAAGGCAACAGCAACTATTGTTTGCCTTAAGATCAAGTAATACCCCTTATGTATTGCTCATTATGCCACGCAAGATTAGGCACAGCAGACTCATCAGCTGCCTGTCATCATTTCTTGTGATCCAGAGTTTTTCTTACTGCTAAGGCGGCATGAAGGGATATGGGTAACAAAACAGAACAAAACTGTTTGTAACCCCCGATTCATAATTCTAAAAGAGAGTTGGTTACATAAACAACATGAAAAGACCACAGACACAGGGCATGCTCACAAAATGACAACAACGTACGGCTTGCTGCGACGGTACCAAGGACCACAAATATGTAACAACACAATAAAAATAGAAATTCCATGGCCCCGTATAACCCAGTGCACTTCAGATCAACAGCCGCACATGAAATGACTATGACAAGAACAGGACAACGTTCACATCAACTGCAACTACACGTACATGCAGGATAACAAAACATGACAATCCCACAATGACGACAACAGTTAACATATAATGAAGATCTTAAAATAAAAAATGAGCTCATTATAGGGTTTATTCACTATTTAAGGATAGAGCAAAATGATGTTGCAACACATAAAAAACTATTCTCTAGGTTGCTACTGATATATGGTGTTCAAAAGAATGGAAAATGGATCTAAAACTGAGGAATGGATGTCAAACATGAAGAATGGATTAACGGAGAATGGATTATGGGTAATGAACAATGGACTGGACTAAAGAATTGAGGAAAAAACAACATAAAGAAAAAGAATAAAAAAGCAAGAAAGAAGGAAAGAGAGGAAGAAAAAGAAAGGGGAGAAAAGAAGGAAGTAAGAAAAGGAAAGGAAGTGGACCCTGAAAAAGAAATGAAAACCAAATAACAATTAGCGCAATCAATTACACTAATTAACAATCGATTAACCCATGTAAACATCCTGACATTTATTATAGCATAAAATGCAACTGAACCATAAAGGCACAATCGTAACCAATACCCAAGTTCTGTTTACATAATAACGTAATCAGTACAACCAACTGTAAAAAGGTATACATTAGCAACCACTTCTAGAAGCTAAGTCTAATCTCTGGTTGAATTAAAACATAAGTAAACAAACAATAGCAACAACACAATGGCATAATCTGAATCTACACAACAGAGTTCACTAACGACTCAACAAAAACACATGACACACATGAAATCCGCGATTATTCAATTCCTGGTTAGCAATTAAAACGTGAAAACACATGACATCACAGACTAACCATTTGCCCACAAGCCAACTGATAAACATGCAGCAATTTACATACCTCAGATTCACGATTTGGCAATATAATGCAAAATCACAACATATTTAACAGCAAACCTGGCAACAACACTGACATAACGACTTACTACCTGGCATAAACACCAAGCGAGTGATAAAGGTAGCTAAAACTCATAGTCGCCAACTCCACAAACCTGGGAGCTAATCTTCCAAACAGAAGCAAATAAACAGAAATCCCTTTGTCTAAACTTTTAAAAACAATTACAATCCAGCACACAACCAAAACAACTAACAGTCTACGAATCGCCTTTACAAAGGCAATCATAAAAAAGCCTAAGTCCATGATAACGAATGACAAAAAACACAACTGTTAAATCAACAAGCTGACAATATAACTAAATAAACCAGCTACCAATGCATATAAAATAAATATGGCACAGCCCTAAACCAAAACAGAACATTTGCAAAAATATATCTAAACACACGATTATCCAATACAATGAAAAGCATGATCCTCAAAAATGGCTAGCCATGAAAACCCCTTCTCAATCAGCAAGAATGCAAATCAAACTGATCGAGAAAATGAGGTTCCCGGGTTTCAGATTTGGAGAATAAAGAAAGAAAAAGTAGCTCAAGGGGATGACATGGAAAGCGAGAGGATCAAATGAGTAATTAAGAAATGAAACAATAAATGAATTAAAAGAAAAAACCGGCTCTTCAAGGGAAAACGTTACTATCATAGAAGTGAGGTCATTGAATGTTACCACAAAACTCTCTAATAAATCTATACCTATCAATACAAATAATCAATAATTATAATAATACAATACTACTCACCTAAGGCACAATACTCACAATCAGAACTACAAAATAGCACTAGCTTACCTATAATCTTAACACAAAACACTCATACAGGTAACAAGCCCAGCCGAACCGCCATACCTTAGAGACAAGAGTGATGTCGTTCAACCCAACAATAAAACGTAACGCTTTCACGCCCACACACATTAAAATAGTGAACACGTAGATAAAAGGTGCGAACCAAAAATAATACAAATAAGCACATAATAAATTTCTGATAATGGTCAACAAGTGACCATTAACGAGGGGTTCACAGCCACAATAAAGCAAAGTCCATTTCACAATATGAATCTATCAAACCACAAATCGACCATCCACTAGTATTCCTTACATGACAAGCATAGCAAAAGCATTGTAAGAAAACTGGGCAATTATTTCTAGTAAAGCAATGCAAATAAACTGAGAAATAAAATCTGAACGATAATCATAAGGCAACAAAGAACCCACGCTGACCACAGGTCAACAAACCTCAACAAACGGTCAATCTAGCAGTAAACATAAAGAATTTCCTCTTTTCCTCAGCTAAAACACTCAAATTATTTGCATAAAATAAATGCAAATAATTACAGCTTAATTCACAGCAAAGTATTCAAAGTACTACTCAAGTTCATCAATAATAACTACTAACAATTTTCTCACCTAATTATGGCGTCTGCTCCCACAAGTGGACAGGAAGAAGGAATCGAAATCAGTACCTTTTCTTAAATGGCCCCAGGACAGGAAGTGGGGGGGGGGGGGGGGGGGGGGGGGGGGGGGGGGGGGGGGGGGGGGGGGGGGGGGGGGGGGGGGGGGGGGG